>JAHIAM010011847.1:0-42317 GCA_021605205.1 Aegilops longissima
AGGAGGTCTTGATCGGGAGAAGTGTGGCGTACCCATAAAACAAAGCAAGCGACTTGTATTGGGCGCTATGGTGAAATAAGTCGTGTTCGCCGGGAGGGGTGTGGCGTGCATAAATGGGACTCCAGGATAATGTTCATCTCCACGTCGATCCTCCGGCCTCCACAGACTCTTGTTCATCTCCCGTCGACCTCCTCCGGCCTCCACGGGCTCATGTTCATCCAGCCTCCACCGCGCTACTCCATTAGCTCTTGTTCAACCACCCCTCCCACGGGCTCTGTTCAACCACCCCTCCACGACTCTGTTCATCCACCCCTCCACCATCTCGTTCATCCAGCCCTCCAGGATCGTCCTGTTCATCCAGCCCTCCACGGTCTGTTCATCCAACCCCAAGCTCGATCAATCGCGGTCCTTTTCATCCGAGAAGCCCCGAGGGTCCTGTTCATCCACACCACCGCTCCTTTTTCATCCAACCCCTCCCCAACCTCCTTGTTCATCCAGGCGGCATCGATCGGCTTGATTAGCGCTTGATAGCGAAGAATCGCTCGATGGGTTCGTTAACAGCGTCGATTATCGCTGGGTTCAAATAACGCGTAACTGCGGTCTGTCGCTCGGGTTGATTAGAAGCCCTCCTTTCCGGGTTCAGTTGAGCCAACACCACTTTTTTTACAGCGTAAGTGTATGAGAAAAGCGTGCATCGCTTCGGCCCCGACCTCCCACCGTAACCGGGAACACGCGAGAAATTTTTCTCCGCCCTCGCTTCTACCATGGTTTTTCCGTCATGGGCGGCCCCAAAATAATGCAGCTCGTCTCCGACCGCCCGGGGCGAAAAGCCTTCTCATGAATTTTTTGTCATCGCGCCAGTAAGAGCCCACCACATCTCTGATGAACCGCGGTTTTGTCACAGTGCTCGTCATAGAAAGTGTCTCATAAGTATGACGAATTTTTTTTTCGTTTAGCCTGTCTTTTTTGCGATGATTGTAAACATCCTTATCGATGTCAAAACCGGCGGATCTCGGGTAAAGGGTCCCGAGCTTGCGTCTAAGGCGGATGGTAACGGAGACAAGGGACACGATGTTTTACCCGAGTTCGGGCCCTCTTGATGGAGGTAAAACCCTACGTCCTGCTTGATTGATATTGATATTGTGGATGTTTACAGAGGTAGATCTACCACGATCGATCAAGGCTAAACCCTAGAAGCTAGCCTATGGTATGATTGTAAGGGTTGTTGTTGTTAGATCCTCTGGGACTAGAGCCATCCAGTTTATATAGACACCGGAGAGGCTAGGGTTACATAAATCGGTTACAATGGTAGGAGATCTACATATCCGTATCGCCAAGCTTGCCTTCCACGCCAAGGAAAGTCCCATCGGGACCGGGCGAAGTCTTCAATCTTGTATCTTCATAGTCTTGGAGTCCGATTCGATGATGATAGTCGGCCAATGATAGTTGGTGATGATGGTAGTCCGGCTATCCAGACACCCCCTAATCCGAGACTCCTCGGTAGCCCTGAACCCGAGCTTCAATGGCGATAAGTCCGGTGGCGTATATTGCTTGGCATTGCAAAGCGGGTTCCTCCTCCGAATGATAGAAGATTGTGAACACCGAGGATAGTGTCCGGCTACGCAAAATAAATTCCACATTCCACCGTAGAGAATAATATAAGTTCAAGTTCAATCTTTGGCGTTTTTTGCGGCATGACGTCCACACACACTTCCAAGCCATTACTTGAATTGTTTTACTTTGCCACCACCTCGGTAGCGTTTAGTGGCGGTTTCCTTGTACGTCTTGTCGAAGCGGAGATCGTGTTTCCCCTTAATCCGATTCTCATCAATGCAGACGTGGGTAAGTAACAGCGCCATTGATGGTGGCGCTTGGGAGATGGCGAGTTTTACCGGGCGGGTGGGGGCGCGTAGACTTATCCGCCCATATAAGGGATAAGGATTCACCTTCTCACCTCGCCTTCTTCCTCCTTTGCTTATCCATCTCCGCCTTTCGAGCTCAGGCGCCCAGATTCGCGCATCTCATCTCAACCTTCTCCAGACCATGTCGGGAGGCGGGAGGTAAATGGTTGGCCTCCACCGTTAAGGAGGAGCACATCGCCAAGCTTCTGCGGGCGCGGATACCTCTCCGGCGACGCCAGCTGCACTGGCTTCTCGACAGGGCAGCTCATCCCACCCAGGCCCCATGAGAGAGGTCTCTTTCTTCCCACTTCCTCCATGGTGGGCTTTCCACTTCACCCCTTTGTCGGGGATCATGTTCTACTGGCACTGATTTCCATGATCTGGCGTAACTTCATCCTCAACATCTCGGCGTTTATAAATGCGTGTGCAGAGCCTTCTCTGCATCCAGCCCCACTTGACTTGTGGCTCAAGACCTTCAATGTCAAGCCGAAGGTAGTGAAAGGCAGTCAAGCGAGTCTTGGAGCGCCATGTTAGGCAAGATGCCCAATGTCCTTTAGTTGAAGGGCCTTCGTGGAATCCGTCAAGAGGTGGCAATCGGGGTGGTTCTATATCACCGGCAGCGTGACCCTACATGGGCAGTGGCCCCGAATTCAGATACTGGTATCCCCCGCGGCTCACCTCACAGAAAGAAAGGGCTTCTTTGTGGGGTAGTTGAAGGAAGAGTACGGGACTCAAGCTTGTATCCGAAGCTGGTGAAAAGCTCAGAGCTGGTGCGTGGTCAAGTCATGCTCATCCGCAGATTCTCCCATGCCAAGCGGGCATTCAATGCATGGGAGTTCGACCCGGAGCAGCACCAGTGGCGGCGGGCTCTTAACTGGCGTCTGAAGAGTGCACAGAGGTGCTGTTCAAAAAGCGCAGCCCCGCATCCATGGCCCGAAGATCGCAGATTTCGCTCTGGCGTAATAGCCAGGTAAGTGATTCTACCCTTTCTGGGACACTTGCTTTTCATAGTTTGACTCTATGCGGGTTTTAATTCCCCTTTTCCTTTAGCAGGACTGGATGAGGAAGGCGGAACGGAATTATCCTGCCGGCTCCTATGCCAGAAAATCCGATGAAGCAGCTTCGTCTAGCGAGAATTTCTTGGTTCCGAGCACCTACGTGGTGCGGAGAAGAAAGCCAGAAGGAGGCCACGGGTGCTGAAAGAGTTCCGTTTTCAGGTGTCCAGCGACTCAAAGGCGGACTCCTTCCCAAAGCGGAGGAGAAAGGACTCTCTCGGAGGAGGAGAGAGGAAGAGGAAAGCTTCCCCAGCGGGAGGCGGAAGGGTCAAGGGAAGGACTATTCCCGGACAGCTCCGCCAACATCAACGTTGGCGAGGAAGAATGTGCCTTCAAGGGCCAGGCCTCCGGCGGATCGTAAGTATCCGGTTCCTGAATGATCTATAATTTCTTTTTACCGCGTCACATAGTGTCATTCACGATGCCGCATCTTTTTGTAGTCCGGCCGATGATGATCTCCCGCTTCATCGAGGCGGGTCGTTAGCTCTGTCGGATGTAGACTCCATCCGGCCGCCTCCACCCCTCATGACACAGAGGCGCAGGGGTGGGATCCCAGAAGGACCCATCAGGGAGAGCTCGGGAGGCGCCACAAGGCGTCCTCCGGACTTTGCCGGACTCCATATCGGAACCCATGATGGTTCGAGTGGCTTGGCGTACCGAGCGAAGGCCAAGACCGTGGCCCGGTGGCTTCGTCCAGCCGGAGGCGCGGGCAATTGTTGTTGGAAGCTGCTAGGCGCTTCCATCGAGGAAGAACACCGCACTATTATGAGTGCGGTGATTGAAGGTGCAGCCTTCGAAGGCGGGCTGACGAAACCTACGATAGCCTTCTATCGGGCTTTGAGGTAATAAGTTAAAAATATGCAATGTAATACCGCATAGACGGTAGCCCCGATGCTCGGTTCGGTGTTGAGAAGAAAAGCCGGACTGAGGATCTGAAAAAAAGAAGATATCTGAGGTTCTTTGAAAATTATGTCAATATGGGTTTGCGAGTTTGCGCTCTTGACCTCTACTTGCCGCGGCCACGAATTCGGTGCTTTGAAAACGAGGCTTCGGCGGTCCGAGCAAAGGCTCGGCCCCAGCGCGGAAAGCGACTCGGGAGGACAAAGAAGGTGATTAACACCACTTTGAATTTATACCTTCTGAGAAAAGGATTTAGGTTGCAATAAAAAAGAACAAGGATAACATGGAGTGCTGCGCGGGCCACGCGAGCGAGGTGGCGACCACAGAGGAGGCGTGTCATGATCGAGCATAATCTCGGCCACGGAGGCAGGCGGGCGAGAAAAACAAAAGAAGCGGCGGGTGGCGGCGGTTCAACAAAACTCGGGGCTCTCATGGAAAAGCATGAGAGTTTGGGCGTGACTCAAAGACTTCGAGTCCGAGCTTGCCTCGTCTCGAAAATGTAAAACTGCCAAGGCCGATGCCCATAAGTCCCTGGAGGAATTGAGTTGATGAGGAAGATAAGCGGCGGGTAAGGCATTTTTCATACAAAACAAGCATGTGAATGTAAATTATGTGTTACTTACCGAATTAGACTCTCAGAGGCGTTTGCAGATCTGCCTCGCGGCGTGTACGTGCGCCGCATTCTACCCGGTAGGAGGAGCTCAGCGGAGAAGGTCTTGGGGTCTCGATGTCTTAGAGCCCGGCCATCAGTGCCCCTAGCGACCATTTGAAGCAGCTGGTCGAGCTCCCTAAGGTGGCGAGCGGGCCATGAAGGGCCTCGTGGTCGGCATGGCACCGGAGAAACCATGCACGGGAACTACTTGACCTCGTCTCGACGGCTGGTGGATCGTGTGCACTGGTGGAGGTTATCAAAGCGCTCACGCTGTATTGAAGGTGCTCGTCGGGCCCTTGCCAGCGCAAAAAAGGTGCGATGGGGAAAGCTGGATGCGGAGAAGCTAATCAGCGGCAGCACCACCGGCGGGCAAGGAATATCATGCGCATGAAATGTACTATAAGAACTGTCTGAAGGGTGCCCACAAGATTGCGGATAGAGTGCCCAGGATGTAATTATTGAGTAAATTCGCAATGTGTTATCACATGCGCTGAAAACTTTGTTCATGTCGCTAAGCAGCGCATGTTAATTTAAAATATTACATACGTAAGCGTTTATTAAATCTGAGAGATGGCAGATGCGTCGGCTTCAGCCCCCATACCACGCAGTCTTTGGGGTGTTAGGGATAAACTTGAGCACTCTTGTTCCCATTTTTGGGTCCATCTGGGGGGCGTCAACACAACGAACAAGGCAGCGGACTTATAGTGCTTGAACACTCTCACTTAGCCATAGAATTCTATAATTTTAAATTTAGTGAAGCCCCTAGTATTCGGAGGACCGAATGGAGGCGCTATCCACACCTTCGTCGGACATTATCGGGACTTAGCTCGCTCGGGCGTGAGTCTTTAAGGACCGAAAGGACCTCTCGAACAGCGACCAGTCTCTCTCGCCTTATCATGACAGTCAGTTTTAGCTTTCTCCAGGCGTTAACCCGCTCAGCAGGGGCAATCGCATGATGGTTCTCCCGGTCTTACCTTAGCCGATAGAGCGGAGCGTAAGGTGCCAAACATGGGGCGGGCAAACCCAACTATTGACCCAGGACATGATTGGAGCGATTCATATAATGCTATAAGTTAGGGTGCCGCACTTGTGAAAGTGTCAGGACTTTATCACACCATAATCACGAGAACATAAGCCTGGTGTATTTGGCGTACCAAAAGATATACGGATGCAACATGTAAGTAAATGAACATATATATATATATAATGTATGCATTATAAGCAAAAAATGCTGCATTTATTAGAAGATATACTATGAGTGCGGAATGATACAAATAGTCACGGAAAGCAAAGTTGGGCGAATTAAAGGCGTCTCCCTCAAGGGGTAGGCGCAGAATGTTATATTTAGCAAATTTAATGCTAAGTGATGGAGACCACTGAGTGTTAAATCATGACCTTTGTCCTTCCACAGCTGTTGCATCATGAGTTCCGACAGGTTCGCGGCGGACGAGTTCTGTATAAAAGAGAAATAAAAAGAAAAAAGCGACACACTTAGAGCCCTGGTGTGGTCGAACACTTTCTGGGTGTGTTGTGGTTGTGCCTTTCCCCTATGCCCATGGTATCTCAAGGGCGTAATTATGTCTGTGGAGAGTTTGTCTTACAATTTTGCAAGGGCTGGGGTTGGGGCCGCATTGCTTTCTGCGTGCTCGGGCGTGCGAGTGGTCTTGGTTGATGTTGCTCCGAGCGGCGTTTGGCGTGTCGGTCGTTTAACGGCGGACTCGAAAAGTACCTTAAAGGCTACTCTACGTACTTACTTGCCCGAGCATGTGTATATTCCTCCGTTCGGAGGGAGGCGTTCGATGTTTCCATTGACCGTGATGACTCCACGGGGCTGGCATCTTGAGCTTAAGGTATGCATAATGCGGCACGCGTTGAATTTCTCTGAGCAGCGGTTACGTCCGAGGCGAGCGTGATAGCAATGCTGAGCGGGACTATGTCGAAGATTAACTCCTCGCTTGGAAATTATCCGGGGATCCGAAGACCACTTCGATGTATGCGAGCTGTACAATTGGCCTCGACACAGTATGAGCACCTTTGAGAGGTTGTCTTTGTAGGTTTAATCCTTGAAGGGTCTATGCCCATCTTGCGCATATGTATCTGATAAAGCAGGTTCAGAACTCTTGCCGCCGTCCATCGGGACTCTCGTGAGGTGAAATCCATCGACGATTGGGTCCTAAAACCAATGCGGCGAATCCGCCATAAGCGGATCTTGGTGGGATGGTCTCTTGATCGAAAGTGATCGGGCAAGAGGACCATGGGTTGAATTTTTGAGGCGGCGGCTCCGCCAGTATCGTCCCTTAGTGGCGCTTCCGCTCCCTCTTGGGAATATCGTTACGTATATCATATTTACCGTCCCGAACTTGAGGGAATCCCTTTTGTCCTCTGTTGTTGGTGGCGGGTCTCTTCCTCGTCATCGTGTATGTAGCCTTGTCACTGTTTTGGCCGATTTATTTGCCTGCTGTGAATACCCAACAATCTCTGTTGGTATGGTTAGCTTCGCTTCGAGAAGTTCATGTATTTGACGGAGGCGGTCGATGTATCGGTCCAAATTGGGCGGGCCGGTGGTTCTTTTGAATAGCTTCTTCCGTTGACCGGGCTTGGAGCCTCGGAATCCGGCGTTGACTGTCATATCCTCATTGCTTTATGCGCCGTTAATGCGGCGTTTGTTTTTTGTTCAGCAACACCTGCCATTGCGGTCCTTAGTATCCGGATCGCCGAGCGTTTTTCTTTGAGGTTGTTCTTTGCGAGCTAACCAGCTATCCTCTCCCTTGACTGCGGGTCATGAGTGATGTGAGGGCTGCCATGGGTTTGCTTCTCCTGTCCTAGGTGCAGGCCAACCACGTAAATCGGATGTTATGTTTGAAGGCGGTGAGGGCCTCTGCATCCAGGACGGTCGATGATTTGATTTTTCTTTGTTAAGAACCGTGTCCAGAATTGCACTGGCGATTAAATGCGGCTCTTTGGATTATGTGGCTTAGGTCATCAAATCTGGTGAGTACATCGTGCCACTGGAAGTTGTCGAGGAATGCAGCTTCGAGTCTTCCCGCATCAATTGACTTCTGCGGGCGAAATTTGTTAAGCCAATGCGAGCTGGTCCTTTAAAGCAAGCGGGAGATATTTGATGGCGTGAAGATGTTAAGCGCTTGCCCCTATGTATATGGAGGAGATAATCCTCAATCAAACCGCGAAGTCTGTTGTGCCATCGATAGGATTCGATATTAGCGGTTTTAAACCCTTGAGGATTGATGATCCATTACTTCGTCGGTGAAGCATAGCGGGTGTCTTGGCGCCTACATGTATTGAGCAATATCGCGGCTTGTGCTCGAGAAGCGTTATGCTCAATGTTGGCCCGGCGAGAAATAGTTGTATCCGGTCTGCGACGGTATTAAATCGTGAGGTCTTGGAGGCGCTCCTGATCCATAGATAGATCTGGATTGTCTTGCCTTGTCCTCAATATATCTACTTAAGTCCGGCAAGTTCCCCGTGGCTTCATGCTTTTGAAGCGATGCGGAATGCGGTTTTAGTGGAGGGCTTGCACACCTCTCTCATGACCACGAGGTGGTCGGTCACCCGTGTGTGTCTTGCTGGTGATGCGAGTTTATGCGCTTCCTCCTCTAATCGGAGGAGCAACTTGCGTTTTGAGTAACTTTTGGAGGGCGTTCGAGTTCATACTCTTGACGCGAGGACCTCGGTCCATCTGTCGGCCGATGGAGTCTTGATCAACTTAGTTGCTTTTGCTGCTTTTCTTTAGGCTGTTTGCATTGGCCATTAGCCTGCGTCTGAAAGCGCTCTTGTTAAACGGGATCCTCGAGGAGCAGCCAATTAAATGTCGTCATCGAGGCTTACCTCGTCTCCGGAGGAGGTAAGTAATTGTCATCCTCGACCTCTTCGTTGCCGCCGCCCTCTAAGTGAGGGCTTAGCCTGCCTCCTCCTTATTTGGATCGTCTCTTGGGAGTTGTCTTCGACACTTTACGGGGTGTTATTATCTCTGTGCGGAATCTCCATTCTTGCCGTGGCGGGATTTAGGCGCGTAGCTAGCGGCGTCGGCGCTTGGGCTGTTCTTTAAAGGTAAGCCTCCGTTGTGTATGCGCCATCCCCATCTTTTGGGGTGTCCACCATGTATATATATTATATGTGCGGTGGTCTTCCGGTTATCTGTAGGCACGGTTCTTGAGTAATCTCCGACATCGTCGTCACTACCGTCGATGTCTTGAATCGTAATCGAAACACGTCGGTTAAATGTAAATCGAAGCGGTGGCTCTGAAGTGGGTGGTGGGTGAGCTCTGAATTTCTTACGTCGTCCCGCGTCCCAACCGTCTGGCCGTGAATTCGGCCGGAGCTCTCGGGATAGCGAGATGCTTGGTGAATTTATGATATCGCCCGAAGAGCGAGTGCTAAAAGATGTTATGGCGGTGAATTCCAGTGATTGGTAATCGATTAATTGGCGGTAGCGAGAGGTTTGGAGTCCGGCGAAGTCCGGCACCTCGAGTCATGAGCTTTATCTGCGGGACAAGGTAAGTGTTAAAACTCCATCGCCGCAGAAGTTGCAGCTCCGGCGGTGTCCAGCCATCTGTCCTCGATCCGGCGATGGTTCCGGACTATGAGTCGGGGCGGTTAGTGTCTTGCCTCAAGAGTGTCTGTCCGTGGCAGAGTTAGGTCATGCCCATCGTGATGACAGTAGCCACACTCGAGGCTGTGGCTCAGATCCATCGAAGATCAAGTCCCCATGGATATCGGCCGTGAAGTTTAGGCTTCAAGCTGACACGGCTGGCCAGGGCGTAACTTCGATCTACTCCGGATGGCCAAAGGGAGTTGGCCCGCGATGTCTCTTCGCCGAATCTGAAGGTCTGTCCGGGAGAAAAGTATCACCGAGGACTGCGTCGTTGTTGATTGAAGAGGCCATCAAGCCTATCGGTGGCAACAGAGGAACTCTCAATGAAAGCACCAATGTCGGTGTCAAAAGCGGCGGATCTCAAGTGAGGGGTCCCAAACTATGCGTCTAGGCGGATGGTAACGGGGAGACAAAGGACGCGATGTTTTACAGGGTTGGGCCCTCTTGATGGAGGTAAAACCCTACGTCCTGCTTCATTGATATTGATATTGTGGATGTTTACAAGAGTAGATCTACCACGAGATCAAGGAGGCTAAACCCTAGAAGCTAGCCTATGGTATGATTGTAAGGGTTGTTGTTCTTGAGTCCTCTGGACTAGAGCCATCCAGTTTATATAGACACGGGAGAGGGCTAGGGTTACATAGAGTCGGTTACAATGGTAGGAGATCTACATATCCGTGTCGCCAAGCTTGCCTTCCACGCCGAGAAAGTCCCATCAGGACAGGCGAAGTCTTCAATCTTGTATCTTCATAGTCTTGGAGTCCGATTCGAGGATGATAGTCCGGCCCGATGATAGTTAGGTGATGATGGTAGTCGAAGCTATCAGGACACCCCCTAATCAGGACTCCTCAATCCTAAAGGCAAGCCTTGGCACATTATTTTTATAATCTGATTGAGTTGTACAAGGGATAATTATTTTTTGTTGAAAAGTTTACTGTGATTAAGATTCTAGAAAGTTTTTCGTGAGCATTTCTAAAAGTTCAAGGGCTCCCCCACTTCAACAATGCTTGTCTTTCTCACTTTCACTTTCCTTTTTGAAAAGTTTTGGGTTCCTCTCTTTATTTTTTGTTTTTAAACTTTATAAAATCACTCAATAGAAATAAATGACTCTCTAAAACTTTCGGGTTGTCTCCCTGGCAGCGCTTTCTTTAAAGCCATTAAGCTAGGCATATACTGCTCAAGTAATGGATCCACCCGAATCCCAAGGTATATCAAAGCCAATTTTAATTAACAATGATTTTTGATTTACTAGTGAGAACATAGTAGCATATATCATGCAACAAAGAAGTCTAACTCTCTGCCTATGCATCGGCATGTGATAAAAGAACAATTCATGCACACCAAGTAAAGGCTAATGCATAGTATAAGCGGTTTCTTGCAATTCTATCATGTTGGAAACATAGAGATGGAGATATAGTTCCTCTCTCATAATAATTACAAGTAGGACAGCAAGCACATGCATATTATATCTATCAAAATCATCATGTGTAGTAATGACATATCAATATAATCCTTAATAAAGGAAAACTTCTCCGATATAGTGTAATTGGGAGAATTCAAAAGATAATAGAACTATCATGCATGGGTGCAATAGCAACAATTTCATGTTTAACATAAGGAAATATAGCAAGTTCATCTCCATAAGCATAATTCATATTGGCATCATGGCCACAAGCATAGCAGCATCATCAAAAAGGGTAATTCAAGAGAATCAGCAGGATCATAACAATCATCATAGCAATCATCATCTGATGGTACGAAGGAAATTCAACAATGTATGAGTTGAAGAGTTACTCTCATTAGAAGGTGAGCGCGGGTGATCAATCCGCTCTTCCTCCTTTTGTTCTTAGCTCTCCTCCTCATCTTTTTCATCAAATGAGCTCCACGGTTTCTTCAATTTCTTCTTCCATAGATTCCTGCAAAATATTAGTCCCTTCTTGGACAGCGGAGACTTCCTCAATAAATGCACCAATATCGGCATTATATTCATAATTCTCATAACAATATTTAAGTATAGCAAAATTTTCAGATCTGTAAATAGCATCATCAAGATTTTCACATGTTTTAAACAAAGATTCAATTTCATAGCGCCCATAAAAGCAATGAATTCTTATTTGTTCCACATCATAGTAATCATATATACCATTAGCATAAAAAGCCAAGGTTTTATTATCATTAAATTTGCATGAAAAGGAAAGATGTGGGCGTTCATCCTAGAGCAACAAGTATAATCATATCTCAAGCACGTTGGCGAGCATACCAATGCAACATATGAATTTGATCCCATAATAGTTTCCCTTTTGTGTGGCGATAATCCCTAAAGTATTCACGTTGATCCAACATGTCTCCCATAACATAATTGAATGGGGTTTTCGGGATTATCAAAGTAGTACATAATATTTTTCACATAACCAGCATCGAGGGTTTTAGGAGGTTCCCGTCTCCATGAGTAGAAAGTACAGTTATTTTTGGTATTTCATGTTTCCTACCCATGACTAAAGATAGAAAATAACTAAGAACAACAAATAAAAATTACTTAGTGATAAAGAAAACAAGCACACAGAATATACCACGCTATGACTCCCGGCAGCGGCGGAAAAAGGTCTTGATAACCCACAAGTATAGGGGATCAATTGTAGCCTCTTCGATAAGTAAGAGTGTCGAACCCAACGAGGAGCTAAAGGTAGAACAAATATTCCCTCAAGTTCTATCGACCATCGATACAACTCTCACCTGCTTGACGCGTTAAACTACCTAGAACAAGTATGAAACTAGAAGTACTTTGTAGGTGTTGTTGGATAGGTTTGCAAGATAATAAAAACGCATAAATATAAACTAGGGGCTGTTTAGATAAAGAAGCAATAAAGTTAGTATAGCGAGTGTGGAAAAGTGGTGGTAGGAGTTGTGAAATTGTCCCTAAGCAATTGACTACTTTACTAGGCGTGATAGAAGTTTTATGTGGGAGAGGCATAAGCTAACATAATTTCGCTTCTTGGATCATATGCACTATGATTGGAACTCTAGAAGCATCCATAACTACTAAAGATCATTAAGGTAAACAACCACATAGCATTAAAGTATCAAGTCCTCTTTATTCAATACGCCATGACCCACTTATCCATGTTTGTGTTTGAGTCACTCACATAACCACAGACGGTAAGCAAACCATGAACATATTGCAACACCTACAGCGGGAATCCCTCACGCTTGCGTGACACGGAGAGCACCATAGGACAGCAACTTAACCATAAGAAAATTAAACCAATCATAGCAATTCACCAAATACCGATAGGACAACAAAAATCTACTCAGACATCATAGGATGGCAACACATCATTGGATAATAATATGAAGCATAAAGCACCATGTTCAAGTAGAGGTACAGCGGGTTGCGGGGAGTGGACCGCTGAATATAGATGGGGAAGGTGATGGAGATGTTGGTGAAGATGGCGGAGGTGTTGGTGTAGATCGCGGTGATGATGATGGCCCCGGCGGCGTTAGGCGCCACCCGGCAGAGGCAGAGTCCCTTCTTCTTCTTCTTCTTCCTTGACCTTCTCCTAGATGGGAGAGGTTTCCCCCATATCCATGGTCTCCATGGGCGTGGGAGACGAGAGCCCTCGAGATTGGATCATCTCTCATTTACGCCTCCTCCGATTCGCCCTACACGTTTCTTATATATCCGAATCCGTAACTCCGATTGGATTGAAACCTTCACCATAATTTTTTCTGAGTAAACTTTCTTGCAGCAAAGAAGAGCAGCAGCATGCTACAGGGGTGTCCACGAGGGTCGAGGGCGGCCACCCCGGCGCACCCTTACTCGTGGCCCCCTCGGGCGCAGTCTCGTGATTCTTCTTCCCAAAAATCATAAATATTCAAAAATATTCTCCGTCCATTTTATCCCGTTTGGACTCCGTTTGATATGGGGTTTCTGCGAAACATAAAACATCCAACGAACGGGCGGCCTTTGGAGCCTGGATCAATATGTTAGTCCCAAAAATAGTATAAAAAGTTGCCAAAAGTATATGAAAGTTGAGAATAATATTGGCATGGAACAATAAAAAATTATAGAGTGCTGACCGAGCGTATCACCCATTCATTCACAATGAGAAAAAGCTTGGGGGTTGCCAAATGACTACTGTTGTTTTCCCATATTACACTAAAAATGCCCTTTGCTAAGACCCCGTCACACCGACCCCGTGCAACAAACACATAAGCATTAGTTCCCATGCACTCATCTCCTCTCATTCCCTACCCTTGTGATCATGTGCACTGCGGCTAGGGTACCTCTATGTTGCCACAGATTATCTGCCACCTTTCCTCGATGATGCTCTCTCCGTGAGGCTACATGGCTGGTGGGTGGGCCCATCTCCACAGGCTGCTCCTCCCTCTGTGCCGCCCTTCCTCTCTAGTGTCCTGCAGCTGCTCCGTTATGGTCGGCCAATGCTCCCTCTGGTGTCATTGCCCAACTCCGTGACGCCCTCCAGCCGAAGGCCCTTGTTCCCCTCCCTCCTCCCGGATCGTGGCCATGAGGTCTTTGTGCAGTTGAGCTCATCAAACAAGGTGAGGATCTCCTCGATTTTGCCAAATTTTCATTTTGATCTGCTATATGATGAATTGCTATGAGCATTGCGATATATATAATTGCAATGAGTTGCTATTATTCTTTGCTATATGATGAATAGCTATGAGCTGCTCCTATTATATAATGAATTGCTATGAGATGTTGTTGCTATATGATGCTTTCGGTGTTGCTTCTATGATGAAAACCAGCCACTTGGATAGCAATTTTGATAAAAAATGGTTCTTCGTTTAAATTTAGGCAATTTCCTCTGTTTGGAAGACATTGACCAAAGTAGATGGTATCTTACGTATTTGCATTTGAAGAAATAATGATGGTCTATTTTCCTATTATATTAATTCTTGTGATGGGTTCAATTTGTATTGTTTGTAAAGTCAAATTTATTTTCATATGGGCAGCAAAATGAAAAAAATATAATGCCATATAAACTTTTCACTAACCATACCGCAGGTAAGCTGAACAAACACGCCATGTAAAGATCCCAGGCTGGCTTATTACCTTGAATTATATTCACGGGGAGCTTGTTTTAGTAGGATAACTCAAAGAACTAGCCCTAAGAACAACGGCTAACAACAATGTGCTACTTGTGAGCTGTGTTGGGACTTTCCCGAAGAGGAAGGGTGAAGCAATATAGTAGTTGATAAGTATTTCCCCAAGTGAACCAAGGTTTATCAGACAAAAGGAGAGCAAGCAAATGCTTGTGACAGTACTGCACACACAAGCAAATACTTGCAACCAACAGGGCAGAGGGTTGTCAATCCTTGAACTTGTTACTTGCAAGGATCAAATCTTATATAGCGGATAGATAAATTGCAAAAAGTAAAAGTAAATAAATTGTAGCAAAGTATTTTTGGTTTTAGTAATATGATTAAAGTAGACACGGGGCCATAGTTTTCACTAGAAGATTCTCTCTCAAAACAATAACATATGGTGGGTAGACAAATTACTATTGGGCAATTGATATAAAAGCGCATAAATTCGATATTATTCATGGCAATTGTCATGTATATATGCATCACATCCATACAAGTAGACTAAAATGATTTTGCATCTACTACTATTACTCCACCAATCGACCGCTATCACGGCATGCATCTATGGTATTAAGTTCATGACAAGCGAGTAGCGCTAAGCAGAAGACATGATGTGGTGATCGTCACTGCTGCTTCTTGAGCTTGTGTTGTTTTCAATAAGAGGATAGGGTAATGCAACAAAGTAGAGATAAGTATTTCCCTCGGTTAAGAACCAGGTATAATCCACACTACAAAAAAAGACACATCCGTTGACATTTGGGCTGAACAATTTTTTCTGTCATACATATGACACTTCTATGGCGATAATTGTGACAAAACCGGTATCATCACCAGATGTGGTGGGATCCTACTTCTATGACAAAAGATCATGCGGAAAATGGGCTTTTCGTCACGGAAGCTGGAGGCAGCGACTGCGCATGACATTCTTTGGGCCGTCCATGACAGGAAAAAACCATGGTAAGCGAGAGCGAGGAAAATTTTGGGAGTTCCGGTTCACGGTGGGAGGTCGGGGCGAAGCGATGCATGTTTCTCTCATACGTGCAGCGTGTGTGCAAGGTGTTAGCTCTGGCGAACCCGGCGTTGGGCCCTGGCGAACCAGCGGTTGCCTTTGCGAGCCTCGCGTTCTGCGAATTGACGATCGATCAATGGCGAACTGATTGGCGATTCGCACTCGGTGCTGCTATTTGACCCGATCGATCGCCTCTTTGGATGAGCGGTGGCGTTGCGGTGAAGTGGATCCAGCGATGGCGGTGGCTGGTGCATCTGGTTTGCGTGCGCCCACCTCCCGATGAACGGGACCCGGTTTGGCCGTGGCGCTCCAACACAAGTCCATTTCGTCCGTTTTGATGCGCCCACCCCTCTCGCGGGACCCCGTTTAGGCCGTGGAGGTCCGTTTCCTCCGTTTTGTGTGCGCGAGACCCCTCCCGATGAACGGATCCCGTTTCCAGCGTGGCGGTCGAACACAAGGCTGTTTCCTGCATTACTGCGATACGCCGGCCTCGTTTCCATCGCTTGTTCCGTCCAAGCCCTCTGATGAACACGATGGCGCATTACGTTCGATCCGGCCGATTGGCTCCCAGCGTTCGTTGCCTCCGTTGAACCACGGCATTCGTTGCCTCCCCATGAACACGGCAGCGGCGTTGTTTCTCCGTTCAACCAGCCATGTACCACGAGCTGGTCGGACGTGTCTGCGAGTAGGCGTTGAGACCACTTGCGTATGTCGTATGTGGTTGTATTTTCTTTCTTGCACCACGCGTACATACGTGTACATGCTCGTGTGCGCCTCTACTACGACCGCGTGCGGCGCCTATACAATGACCGGTATATGCGTACGTTCGCGACGAATAAGCGCTACATACGCTTGACGAGGTGGGTCGGTATCGGGAACTTCCTTGTGTGCAAAGATGTGTTGGTGGGTCCCGGCGGTCGATCATTCTTTTTTTGCCCGATGCGATTCCGTGCGATGCGGTGTAGCTGGTGGGTCCCAGCCCGATGGAACATTTTTTCACAATCACGGTGTCCCGTCCGGTGGGTCCCAGCTGTCGGTGGAGAATAATTATTTCGCGTAATAAGGATGCACTTCCTTGCATCGTGTGCACCCATATCGGCCTGCGCCGTCTGATACTCTTCGATGGAAGTCGATCGTTGACCACATTGACCATGCCGCGCCGAGAGCACCGGCGATGGAGCGATGGCGAGCCTAGTAAGGCGGCGAGAAAACCAGCGGCGATGGATGCCCATGCGAAGAAAGTACAAGGGTTCTTGGTTAGCTCTTGATGTGAAACGTGGCTGCGAAATAACATGGGGTGTCGGTGAGTGGAAGGATGGCACAGCCGGTGGGAGTAGTAAAGGCGGTGAGGCCTCCGCCCGCGCCAAACCCACGGGAGAAGGCGAGAACCGCGAAGCAACGCAACAGTATTGGTTTGGCGGCTGCAGCAAAAGACCGAGAGGTTGAAGAAGCACTACTGGCCGTTGGATGGACATTATGCGGTCCTTTGGAGCTAGAATCATGCATATTGACTAAGTTGACAAAGCCCTCCGTCCCGTCAACTTAGTAAGCCCTAAATCCCTGCCACTATCTGGGTCCCGGCTAACGGAGTATTCTTTTTATGCGTAATAAGGAGGCACTTGCGTGCGAAGATATTGGTGAGTCGAAGCTTCGTTGGCCAGTAACGTTTTTTCATGAAATCTGAGGCCCTTCGGTGGGTCCCTAATGTCGGTGGAGAATCATTATTTTTCTGGCGTAATAAGGAGGCATTTCCTTGCGTGCGATGGACCAAGTATCGGCTCTCCCACGTCTGATCCACTTTAGATGCATGTCGATTCGTTGACCACGTTGACGGCCGTGCCGAGCACCGAGGCGGTGAATGACGGCGAGGCCTAGGAAGGAGCGACAAGGCGAGGGAAGACTGGCGGTTGTTTCCCACGGAGGGTCTGTTGTCTGAGGTTCTTGGATTCGTCTGCCGTCACGAGAGAATAACAGCGAGTGTGGGTGAGTAGAGGATGGCTAGGCCAGCGATGGGTGTCTGATGGGCGTTGAGTCTGCGGCGACTGGCCGACCTTGAGGGAGGAGAAGCGGCAGTCCAGCGCTTGTTTGGCTGGGCGGAGAGCAAAGATTGAAAAACCACGGCAGTCGTTGGATGGACATCAACGATCCTTTGCTGTCGTCAACCTTTTTAGGAAAGCCTCAAATCTGTGGAAAACAACATCATTATCTGCCATTATTTCTAATAATTTACAGCCCATTTGCTAATTCTTAAGGTTTTTTTGGAGCCATATTCTTTTTGTTAGCATTATAGCCCATATTGTGCCACGGTTAAAAAACTATCTGAAATTTTGCATATTTCGGTCGGTCAAGCTTTTTAATCCGAAATTTGAATCACATTCAAACTGATTTTAAAAATAAATGTATATCAATATAAATCCAACAAATTCTCCATGCATAAAAATTAATGTAATTTAAAATCTTGAAATGAAAAAAAAAATTGAAACTAATTGCGGTTTGATGTGTTTTAAAATGTACAACCCATTTCTCATTCTTGATTGGCCATTTTCTCGGCCCGAATGAAAGCTCTCCTCTCTTGAAGATTTGCAGCCCAATAGGCACGACAAACCGAATTACTTGGCAAATCACAATAAAGAAACGTGGGCGTGGACCCGACTTACCCTCTCCGTATAGTACTCTCCGATGGAAATCGTTTCTTGACCACGTTGACACGCCCTTACGGAGCTTGCCGCAGCGGTGCGATGCAAGGCCTAGGAAAGGGGACGTGGGCCGGGGAAAGCAGCGGTGGAAGCCAGCGGAGAGAATCACGAGGTTCAACTGATTCGATTCTTGTGAAGCTGCCGTCACCCGCGAGAACATCGTGAGTGGGAATAGTAAGCGGCGGTGAGGCCTCCTCGGCCCTGCCCGGTGCACACGGAAGAAAGCGAGCATGCAGCACGGCCGAAGCGCTGCTTTAGTAGTGGAGCAAAGAAGAGAGGTTGAAGAAGCACTAAGGCCGTTGGATGCACATGTGATGCGGTCCACTGGAGCTAGAATCGTTCATATTGACTAAGTTGAAAAGCCCTTCGTCCCGTCAACTTAGTAGGCCCGAAGTCAGCCTCCACCAAGGTGGGTCCCAGCTAGCAGGAAGTATTCATTTTGTGCGTAATAAGGGCGCCCTTGGGTCGAGCTGTGGGGAAGAAGTTTTTTTCCGTGAAATCGGGTGGCCCGTCCGGTGGGTCCCGGCCAGTCGGGAAACTTTTTCACAAAACTAGTGGCCCGTCTGGTGGGTCCCGCTGTCAGTGGAGGAATAATTATTTTCTGCGTAATAAGGAGGCACTTCCTTGCGGTGCCGTGGACCAGTTGTCGGCCTCTCACGTCTGATACTCTTCCGGAAGTGATCGTTATAGGACCATGCATGAAGCACCACCAGCGATGGAAGCGAGCCTAGGAAAAGGGCAACGGGCAGGAAAACGGCGATGGATGCGGAGAGAATGCAAGTGTTCACTTTGGTTCGGCTGCGGTGTAGAGGCTATGCGTCGCCCTTGAATAACGAGGTGTGGTGAGTGGAGGGATGGCTTGGCGGTGATGGGAGTAGTATGGGCGGTGAGGCCTCCGGTATACCAGCCCGACCCACGAGGCGAGAAAGGCGGCACGGCAAGTGCTGCTTTGGGCGGTGAGCAAGAAGGCGAAGGTTGAAGAAGCACTATGTGGTTGGATGGACATCATCACGATCCTGGAGTATCAACTAAGTTGACAAACCCCCGTCCCGTCAACAAGTAGGCCCTAAGTCAGCCAACAATATGGTGAGTCCCGGCTAAGCGGGGGTATTCATTTTTGGGGCGTGGAGAGCACTTCCTTGCGTGCAAAATATACATTGTGGGTCCGACACAGCCGGCCGGGAGGGGGACATTTTTTCACAAAATATAGAGGCCCTTCACTGGGTCCTAGCATCGGTGGAGGAATCATTATTTTGTGCGTAATAGAGGCATTTCCTTGCGTCGGCCGTGGACCCATATCGGCCTCTCCACGTCTGTCCACTTCCGATGGATGTCGTTCATTGACCCGCGATTGACCAGGCGGCGCCGAGAAGCACTAGGCGGTGGGCGGCAGAGGCTAGGAAGGAGCGACAGGCGAGGAATACTCGGCGATTTTTCCCGCGAGGCGAGTTTCTTGGTTCGTCTGTCGTCCCGGAGAATAACAACATGTGTGGTGAGTCAGAGGATGGCTAGGCAGCAATGGGAGTACATTGGGGCCGTGAATACTCGGCGATTGTTTCCCACCGAAGGAGGAGGAAGCGAGCAGTCAGCGGTTATTTGGCGGGGAGCATGAAGAGAGAGATTGAAGAAGCTAGACAGCCGTTGGATGGACATCCAACATTCAACACTCTCGTGTGTTGACTAAGTTGACAGGTTGCGTGTGCATCAACCTTTTATGAAAGCATCTGGTCACACAGTAGTAGGCGCTAAGTCAGCCTCAAATCTGTGGAAAACAGCATACATCCCATACGCCATTATTTCTAATAATGTACAACCCATTGCTAATTCTTAAGATTTTTTTTATCTTCTTTTGTTAGCATTACACCCCATATTGTGGCCATGGTTAAAAAGTATCTGAAATTTTGCATATTTGGTGCATTGACTATTTTTAATCCGAAATATGATTCACATTCAAACTATTTTGAAAAATAATTTGTATAAATATAAAATCAAATAATTGTCCATAAAAATCAATGGAATTTAAAATCTTGTAATGAAAAAAATTGAAACTAATTCCCGGTTTGATGTGTTTTCAAAATGTACATCCATTTAAGGCAAAAGAATGAAACTCTCCTCATCTTGAAAGATTTGCAGCCAATAGAACCGATAAAGCAAGTAGGCCTTGTTTGGGTATTTCTTAAAAAATAAGCCTGGGCTAGCCATTTTCAGCAAGAAAAAACACATCTGGGCTCATGATGTGGTAAACATAAATAAAACCACAGCTGGGCAGACTGACCCCGCTAACCCTATTGTTACCACGATCCGTCGCTAAAACTAGTATAAATAACAAGCGCTTGTTCCTCAAAAAAACTTGCGACCTCTTTGGGTCCACAGGTGTCGCTGCGTGTGTAATTCTCTCATTTATTATTACATTGACAATGGCGTGAGCCCGGATGTCCAACCATTAGGAGGAACCGTATTTTTGGGCTTGTAATATAGAGGCACTTGCTGCGTCTTGCCATGTTTGGTGGGTCCCTCTTGTCATCCTCTCCATGTCACAGTCATCTCCTTGTTCCTCTCCGTTGTTGTGGCGTTGACAACACAAGAGAAATGGCGCACAGCATGGCCGAACCAAGGCCGCAAAGGCGGAGGGGCGGCAGCGAGCCTCGGGCCGGAGCAGGCGAGGCAAGTGGAAGATCGTCGGTCCAGCCACAGGCGGAGAATCTGAGGTTGGTGGTTGTGGGGAATAGAGAGGGCTAGCCGTTGGAGGAACACATCTGATGAGCGTGGGGCGCAGCCAGCCATGGGGCGGGAGGCGGCGGGCGGCAGAATTAGTTTGACGGAAGAAAGACAAGAGATAGAAGATACCGACGCGGATGTTGGATGTCAATCCAGCGGCTGGTTAGCGAAATCGTTTGTTGGTGGCTAGTAAGTCGACACCACCTTGGATAGGCTATTTCCTCGCGGGTCCCAAATGTCGAATCCAAATCATCACGGTCATGCACCCTTTCCTGAAAATTTACCCATTTGATGTGCTAGTTCAAAATAAGTTTGTGGGTCTTTGGTGGGGCTAATCACTTGGCTTACGTAATGCAAAGTGAGCTCAAGCAGCGGCGAGAAATGTTATTTCCCTTGGTTTGGATTTGTTACAATATTTCACTCTAAATGAATGGCAAGCCATTTGCCTTGTTTCAAAAAATGTGATCCTGGCCGAGTTGAAAAGAAGAACATCTAACTCTAGCTTACAAAGCTGCACAAAGCAAGGTTAATTGTTCATCGGTTTACAAAAAACCCAGATTGAAAAGGCAACAACATCTAACTCTAGCATTTTTGGCAGTCACGATCAAATGGATTGGTCGAGTCCATAGAATGAACATCTGGGTCAGTAAAATTTCTTTGGATTATGACCACAATATCTTTGTAAATAGAAGCCCGACATGTTGAAGCTCTTTTGCCGACACTGAAACTCCTTTTTTCTCTTGACATACCCATCAAAACAATGTTGGCGATAAACTTAAGCACGATGAACAATAGTAACCTTGCATTCAGCGGGAAGAATGTGACAAATCTAGTGTTTGCACGGTTGGCTACATATCGTTCTAAGCGTTATTGTCTTCAATCGAATCTCATGAGAGTGAGAAAATCCCAATGCTTACGAATGCACCGATTGGTTATAACTTTCTTACCCGTCCCATTGCCTAAATAGACACGAAGATTGAAGCAGTTAAGGTCTAAAGAAGAGTGTCGAAGAGCAAGCATTGAGCGATTAATTCTAGTACACTATATGCGGGCTTCAATGTCGTGAAATTATCACCTTTATATACAACTTCTCCGGACATGGAAAGCATTGCAACAAGCCAATAATCTTGTTGAGATCAAAACTATTCATTTGGATATATAAGATCTTGTGAGAATCGGCACCATTGATAGGCCATCCATGGAGAAACTCTTCCTTGAGCATAGAACATAATATTAGTACAAAATGTACTCAAGATGATATATAACTTATACACAGAAATTTAAGATGCAGCTTATGGTTATAGGTGTAGATGATAATATAAAGTACGAAGAGCGTGGGCCAAACACCATATTGAAATGAGCACGGAGATCATGTATTACACCCAAGGTCTCGGTTTAGAGTATGAGAGAGGGCGGTTATCTGCAATGGTGAATAACTAGAATCAAGATCAACCTTTGAAGTGAAGGGCATCTTGGATGATGAGCTGCCTTACATCGAAAAGAAATTCCAATTCTTACAAGGTTAGGCGACTTTATTTGGAGACAACCCGATTCTAGCGTGAAAACAAGCACCAAGCACTCAGTAGCAGAAATGGAGTGGATGATGTTGTGCAATGAGGCCTCCGATATCTGAACCCGCACAAGTGAAAGTTTCTTGAGAAATGGGAGTCGAAGGTTTAGTACAGTTATGCAGTAGGTAGCACAAGCTATAAAGGTTGTGGTGTGGAGAGAGGAAAGTGCGAGATGGACATCGGTCTTTGAGGCACAAGTTCATGGCGTTGGTATGTGGTATGTGATTTCGGGGGATAGTAGAACTCAATCAGCTGTATTTCTATGAATTGAGTTTCAGCAGTGATCCACCGTGCGGGGCATGGTATCTTGGCTCGGGTAGCATAACGGGATCTGCGAGGCTTTGAGCGGAGCCACGGTGGGAGGAGATGATGGCTCACAGGATTTCAAAATCATTGAAGATAGATAGATGATGACAGTCGAGATTAAGGGGGCACGGCCAGCGATAGGGCATCCGAAATGAGAGGACTTGGAGTGCGGCAGCAATCCTTGAGTGGGGAAGCGAGATGATCTCCCCAGGGCGGCGTCCAGGAGATCGCTGATCACGGTCCACTGATTCTATAGGTTCTGGGATCCGGTGTGTGGTAGTCGCGCTTCTCCCGCATTGCCGGGTGCAGGGATCTACAGGCGTCGCCCGTTGGCGAGCCTCATCTTCTTAGTGCTGAGGTCATCCGACTCCATTTTCCTTGAGGCGTCGTGTCGCTCCACAGTTTGAGAGTAATGAATAGCCGAGCCTAGTTGTAGTCTTGGCGAAGAAGAAGGGGAGTTGGGGTTTTACATGGAGTGAGGAAGAAGGGGTGGGGTTTTGTGAGGGTGAGGTGAGGAATTTGGGGATCAGTGGGTGAGTGGCGTGAGGTGGGTGGGAGCGGGGAAGAAGAGCACCCAGGTTTTTGGGGGGGTGTCTTGGGTGGGTGGCGCCTCTCATTCGATAAATATATGGGCTTTTGCATTGATTTTACTATTTACTAGTGTGGATGGGCTGTTTTGTCTTGGGCCCGGAAAACAATTACTACTACTAATGCGGTGGAGACACTCTATAGCTACAGAAAAACAATTACTACTAATGCAGTGGAGACACTCTACATACGCTCCTCCTAGGTCATTGACGTCTCCCTCTCTTGAATGTCGTTATACTTTTGTTCACCGACATCTACGGGCCATCGTATACAGGCCCCAAATGCCATCCACCAAATTAGAAGGAAGTATCTGGTGGAGAGTCACCCGGTCGTGGCGGCATTATGAGTCGTCGTATCACAAAACCCCACCTCCCGTAGTCTAAGTTTGGCCAAAGCAACCATCATTTCAATCTTGCTGAATCCTTCTCCACCGTCTTCAAGAAGGCAACACTGCATCTGCCTATTCTTCTCTCCCAGCGAAGGAAGGTAAGCGAATCCGTGATGTTGGTATATTTTAGTTCAGAAAAAAAAAACTTTTACAAGCGATGTGATCCTCACTCTCTTTTTGTTTCATTGTCATTGCGATTGTGTTTTCCTTTTGGTGGTCTCCTAGTATTACGTCGGTTTCATGATGGACCAAGGAGAACCAGGCAAGATCTGCCGATATTGGGCGGAGCGAGGCTAATCCCACGAGACGAGCTCCAAGAAGATGGAGGCAGCCACCGAGCCCGACCCAGATCGCTCCGGCCACTATTGAGATGGTCGGCGCCCGTTTGAGGTTCTGACCCCGTGGCACTGCGAGGCGATTTACCCCTTCGAGATGTCCCCCAGCTGAGCTGCCCAAGGTGATTTTCTTCTTTGTCGATCTCGATTGTGGTTTTCATCTAAGTATGTGGTGATTAATAATGCAAAATTTTATTAGCTTGATGCCACTGGAAGTTGTCGAGGAATGCAGCTTCCGGGTCTTCCAGCATCAATTGACTTCTGCGGGCAGGTGTTAAGCCAACCGAGCTGGTCCTTTAAGCTTGGCGGGAGATATTTGATGGCGTGGAGATCGTCGCCCGCGGGCCATATGTATATGGAGAGATAATCCTCAATCAAACCGAAGTCTGTTGTGCCATCGTGAGATTCGATATGCAGGTTTAAACCCTTGATTTGATGATCCATTACTTCGTCGATGAAGCATAGCGGGTGTCTTGGCGCCTCGTATTGAGCAATATCACATCGTAGCTCGAGGCGTTATGCGCTGTGTTCGGCCCGGCGGAGTAGTTGTATCGGTCGGCGGTGGTAATTAGGTCTTGAGGCGCCCTCGTGATCCATAGATAGATCTGGATTGTCTTGCCTTGTCCTCAATATATCTAGCAAGTCCGGCAAGTTCCCGTGGCTTCATGCTTTTGGCGATGCGAGTGCGGTTTTAGTGGAGGGCTTGCACCTCTGTCGTGTACGAGGTGGTCGGTCTGCCGTATTGTCGCTGGTGATGCAGGTTTGTCGCTTCCTCCTCTAATGGGGAGCAACCTGCGTTTTAGGTAACTTTTGGAGGCGTTCGAGTTCATACTCTTGACGCGAGGACCTCGTTCCATCACATCGGCCCGATGGTCTTGATCAGCAAGCGTTCTTTTTTCTTTAGGCTGTTTGCGTGGCTATTAGCTTCGCGTGAAAGCAGCTCTTGTTAGGGATCCTCAGTGCAGCGAATTAAATGCGTCGTGAGGCACCTGCGTCTCCGGAGGAGGTAAGTAATTGTCATCCTCGACCTCTTAAATGCCGCCGCCCTCGTGAGGGCTTGCTTACCTCCTCTGCTGAGTGCGTGCTGGGGGTTGTCTTCGGCACTACGGGGTGTTGTTATCTCTGTGCGGAATCTCCATTCTTGTTGGCGGGATTTAGAAGCGTATTTCTTGGCGTCGGCGCTTGGGCTGTTTCTTTAAGGAATCGGCCTCGTTGCTTCTTCGCCATCCCCATCTCTTGGGGTGTCCACCATGTATATAAATGTGAGGTGGTCTTCCGATGTCCTGTAAGCCTTTGGTTCTTAGTATCTCCCGGCATCGTCGTCCATACCGTCGATGTCTTGGTCGTAGTCGAAACGTCGGTTAAATCGTCGGCGGTGGCTCTGAAGTGGGTGGTGGGTGGGCTCTGAATTTCTTACGTCGTCCGCGTCCCAACCGTCTGGCCGTGGATTGGCGAGGCTCTCCGAATAGCGAGAAGATGCTTGATGAATTTATGATATCGCCCGAAGGCGAGTGCTAAAAGATGTTCGCGGTGAATTCCATGATCGGCGTCGGTTGTGGCGGTAGCGAGGAGGTTTAGTCCCGCGAAGTCCGGCACCTCGAGTCATAGGCTATCGCGGGACAAGGTAAGTGTTCGGCTCCATCGCCGCAGAAGTTGCAGCTCCGGTGGTGTCCATATCATCCTCGATCCGGCGATCGGCTCCGGACTATGAGTCGGGCCGGTTAAATGTCTGACCTCAAGAGTGCTGTCCGTGGCGGAGTTAGGTCATGCCCATCGTGACGTGTGACGCCTTCGCGTGGCTCAGATCCATCGAAGATCAAGTCCCCATGGATGTCGGCCGTGAAGTTTAGGCTTCAAACCTGACACAGCGGCCAGGTAACTTCGATCTGCTCGGATGGCCAAGGAGTTGGCCAGGATCTGGCCGCGAATCTGAAGATCTGTCGGGAGAAAGTATCTCACCGGGACTGCGTCGTTGTTGATTGAAGAGGCCATCAAGCCTATCGGTGGCGACGGAGGAACTCTCAATGAAAGCACCAATGTCGGTTGTCAAAACCGGCGGATCTCGGTGGGGGGTCCCAAACTATCGTCTAGGCGGATGGTAACAGGAGACAAGGGACACGATGTTTTACCCGAGTTTGGGCCCTCTTGATGGAGGTAAAACCCTCGTCCTGCTTCATTGATATTGATATTGTGGATGTTTACAAGTAGATCTACCACGGATCAAGGCTAAACCCTAGAAGCTAGCCTATGGTATGATTGTAAGGGTTGTTGTTCAGTCCTACGGACTAGAGCCATCCGGTTTATAGACACGGAGAGGGCTGGGTTACATAGAGTCGGTTACAATGGTAGGAGATCTACATATCCGTATGCCAAGCTTGCCTTCCCGCCAAGAAAGTCCCATCCGGACACGGCGAAGTCTTCAATCTTGTATCTTCATAGTCTTGAGTCGATTCGATGATGATAGTCCCAATGATAGTTAGGCTGATGATGGTAGTCGGCTATCCGGACACCCCTAATCCGGACTCCTCAATCCTAAAGGCAAACCTTGGCATTATTTTTATAATCTGATGGAATTGTACAAGGGATAATTATTTTGTTGAAAAGTTTACATAATTAAGATTCACAAAGTTTTCGTGAGCATGAACAAAGTTCAAGGAGCTCCCCACTTCAACAATGCTTGTCTTTCTCACTTTCACTTTCCTTTTGAAAAGTTTGGGTTTCCCTCTTTATTTTTTGTTTTAAACTTTATAAAATCACTCAATAGAAATAAATGACTCTCTAAAACTTTGGGTTGTCTCCTGGCGCTTTCTTTAAACCATTAAGCTAGGCATATCTTGCTCAAGTAATGGATCCACCGAATCCCAAGGTATATCAAAGCCAATTTTAATTAACAATGATTTTTGATTTACTAGTGAGAACATAGTAGCATATATCATGCAACAAAGAAGTCTAACTCTCTGCCTATGCATCGGCATGTGATAAAAGAACAATTCATGCACACCAAGTAAAGGCTAATGCATAGTATAAGCGGTTTCTTGCAATTCTATCATGTTGGAAACATAGAGATGGAGATATAGTTCCTCTCTCATAATAATTACAAGTAGGACAGCAAGCACATGCATATTATATCTATCAAAATCATCATGTGTAGTAATGACATATCAATATAATCCTTAATAAAGGAAAACTTCTCCGATATAGTGTAATTGGGAGAATTCAAAAGATAATAGAACTATCATGCATGGGTGCAATAGCAACAATTTCATGTTTAACATAAGGAAATATAGCAAGTTCATCTCCATAAGCATAATTCATATTGGCATCATGGCCACAAGCATAGCAGCATCATCAAAAAGGGTAATTCAAGAGAATCAGCAGGATCATAACAATCATCATAGCAATCATCATCTGATGGTACGAAGGAAATTCAACAATGTATGAGTTGAAGAGTTACTCTCATTAGAAGGTGAGCGCGGGTGATCAATCCGCTCTTCCTCCTTTTGTTCTTAGCTCTCCTCCTCATCTTTTTCATCAAATGAGCTCCACGGTTTCTTCAATTTCTTCTTCCATAGATTCCTGCAAAATATTAGTCCCTTCTTGGACAGCGGAGACTTCCTCAATAAATGCACCAATATCGGCATTATATTCATAATTCTCATAACAATATTTAAGTATAGCAAAATTTTCAGATCTGTAAATAGCATCATCAAGATTTTCACATGTTTTAAACAAAGATTCAATTTCATAGCGCCCATAAAAGCAATGAATTCTTATTTGTTCCACATCATAGTAATCATATATACCATTAGCATAAAAAGCCAAGGTTTTATTATCATTAAATTTGCATGAAAAGGAAAGATGTGGGCGTTCATCCTAGAGCAACAAGTATAATCATATCTCAAGCACGTTGGCGAGCATACCAATGCAACATATGAATTTGATCCCATAATAGTTTCCCTTTTGTGTGGCGATAATCCCTAAAGTATTCACGTTGATCCAACATGTCTCCCATAACATAATTGAATGGGGTTTTCGGGATTATCAAAGTAGTACATAATATTTTTCACATAACCAGCATCGAGGGTTTTAGGAGGTTCCCGTCTCCATGAGTAGAAAGTACAGTTATTTTTGGTATTTCATGTTTCCTACCCATGACTAAAGATAGAAAATAACTAAGAACAACAAATAAAAATTACTTAGTGATAAAGAAAACAAGCACACAGAATATACCACGCTATGACTCCCGGCAGCGGCGGAAAAAGGTCTTGATAACCCACAAGTATAGGGGATCAATTGTAGCCTCTTCGATAAGTAAGAGTGTCGAACCCAACGAGGAGCTAAAGGTAGAACAAATATTCCCTCAAGTTCTATCGACCATCGATACAACTCTCACCTGCTTGACGCGTTAAACTACCTAGAACAAGTATGAAACTAGAAGTACTTTGTAGGTGTTGTTGGATAGGTTTGCAAGATAATAAAAACGCATAAATATAAACTAGGGGCTGTTTAGATAAAGAAGCAATAAAGTTAGTATAGCGAGTGTGGAAAAGTGGTGGTAGGAGTTGTGAAATTGTCCCTAAGCAATTGACTACTTTACTAGGCGTGATAGAAGTTTTATGTGGGAGAGGCATAAGCTAACATAATTTCGCTTCTTGGATCATATGCACTATGATTGGAACTCTAGAAGCATCCATAACTACTAAAGATCATTAAGGTAAACAACCACATAGCATTAAAGTATCAAGTCCTCTTTATTCAATACGCCATGACCCACTTATCCATGTTTGTGTTTGAGTCACTCACATAACCACAGACGGTAAGCAAACCATGAACATATTGCAACACCCTACAGCGGGAATCCCTCACGCTTGCGTGACACGGAGAGCACCATAGGACAGCAACTTAACCATAAGAAAATTAAACCAATCATAGCAATTCACCAAATACCGATAGGACAACAAAAATCTACTCAGACATCATAGGATGGCAACACATCATTGGATAATAATATGAAGCATAAAGCACCATGTTCAAGTAGAGGTACAGCGGGTTGCGGGGAGTGGACCGCTGAATATAGATGGGGAAGGTGATGGAGATGTTGGTGAAGATGGCGGAGGTGTTGGTGTAGATCGCGGTGATGATGATGGCCCCGGCGGCGTTAGGCGCCACCCGGCAGAGGCAGAGTCCCTTCTTCTTCTTCTTCTTCCTTGACCTTCTCCTAGATGGGAGAGGTTTCCCCCATATCCATGGTCTCCATGGGCGTGGGAGACGAGAGCCCTCGAGATTGGATCATCTCTCATTTACGCCTCCTCCGATTCGCCCTACACGTTTCTTATATATCCGAATCCGTAACTCCGATTGGATTGAAACCTTCACCATAATTTTTTCTGAGTAAACTTTCTTGCAGCAAAGAAGAGCAGCAGCATGCTACAGGGGTGTCCACGAGGGTCGAGGGCGGCCACCCCGGCGCACCCTTACTCGTGGCCCCCTCGGGCGCAGTCTCGTGATTCTTCTTCCCAAAAATCATAAATATTCAAAAATATTCTCCGTCCATTTTATCCCGTTTGGACTCCGTTTGATATGGGGTTTCTGCGAAACATAAAACATCCAACGAACGGGCGGCCTTTGGAGCCTGGATCAATATGTTAGTCCCAAAAATAGTATAAAAAGTTGCCAAAAGTATATGAAAGTTGAGAATAATATTGGCATGGAACAATAAAAAATTATAGAGTGCTGACCGAGCGTATCACCCATTCATTCACAATGAGAAAAAGCTTGGGGGTTGCCAAATGACTACTGTTGTTTTCCCATATTACACTAAAAATGCCCTTTGCTAAGACCCCGTCACACCGACCCCGTGCAACAAACACA
This sequence comes from Aegilops longissima, assembly GCA_021605205.1. Lineage (NCBI taxonomy): Eukaryota > Viridiplantae > Streptophyta > Magnoliopsida > Poales > Poaceae > Aegilops > Aegilops longissima. Next base: position 29,715 of record JAHIAM010011847.1, read on the forward strand.
TAAGCATTAGTTCCCATGCACTCATCTCCTCTCATTCCCTACCCTTGTGATCATGTGCACTGCGGCTAGGGTACCTCTATGTTGCCACAGATTATCTGCCACCTTTCCTCGATGATGCTCTCTCCGTGAGGCTACATGGCTGGTGGGTGGGCCCATCTCCACAGGCTGCTCCTCCCTCTGTGCCGCCCTTCCTCTCTAGTGTCCTGCAGCTGCTCCGTTATGGTCGGCCAATGCTCCCTCTGGTGTCATTGCCCAACTCCGTGACGCCCTCCAGCCGAAGGCCCTTGTTCCCCTCCCTCCTCCCGGATCGTGGCCATGAGGTCTTTGTGCAGTTGAGCTCATCAAACAAGGTGAGGATCTCCTCGATTTTGCCAAATTTTCATTTTGATCTGCTATATGATGAATTGCTATGAGCATTGCGATATATATAATTGCAATGAGTTGCTATTATTCTTTGCTATATGATGAATAGCTATGAGCTGCTCCTATTATATAATGAATTGCTATGAGATGTTGTTGCTATATGATGCTTTCGGTGTTGCTTCTATGATGAAAACCAGCCACTTGGATAGCAATTTTGATAAAAAATGGTTCTTCGTTTAAATTTAGGCAATTTCCTCTGTTTGGAAGACATTGACCAAAGTAGATGGTATCTTACGTATTTGCATTTGAAGAAATAATGATGGTCTATTTTCCTATTATATTAATTCTTGTGATGGGTTCAATTTGTATTGTTTGTAAAGTCAAATTTATTTTCATATGGGCAGCAAAATGAAAAAAATATAATGCCATATAAACTTTTCACTAACCATACCGCAGGTAAGCTGAACAAACACGCCATGTAAAGATCCCAGGCTGGCTTATTACCTTGAATTATATTCACGGGGAGCTTGTTTTAGTAGGATAACTCAAAGAACTAGCCCTAAGAACAACGGCTAACAACAATGTGCTACTTGTGAGCTGTGTTGGGACTTTCCCGAAGAGGAAGGGTGAAGCAATATAGTAGTTGATAAGTATTTCCCCAAGTGAACCAAGGTTTATCAGACAAAAGGAGAGCAAGCAAATGCTTGTGACAGTACTGCACACACAAGCAAATACTTGCAACCAACAGGGCAGAGGGTTGTCAATCCTTGAACTTGTTACTTGCAAGGATCAAATCTTATATAGCGGATAGATAAATTGCAAAAAGTAAAAGTAAATAAATTGTAGCAAAGTATTTTTGGTTTTAGTAATATGATTAAAGTAGACACGGGGCCATAGTTTTCACTAGAAGATTCTCTCTCAAAACAATAACATATGGTGGGTAGACAAATTACTATTGGGCAATTGATATAAAAGCGCATAAATTCGATATTATTCATGGCAATTGTCATGTATATATGCATCACATCCATACAAGTAGACTAAAATGATTTTGCATCTACTACTATTACTCCACCAATCGACCGCTATCACGGCATGCATCTATGGTATTAAGTTCATGACAAGCGAGTAGCGCTAAGCAGAAGACATGATGTGGTGATCGTCACTGCTGCTTCTTGAGCTTGTGTTGTTTTCAATAAGAGGATAGGGTAATGCAACAAAGTAGAGATAAGTATTTCCCTCGGTTAAGAACCAGGTATAATCCACACTACAAAAAAAGACACATCCGTTGACATTTGGGCTGAACAATTTTTTCTGTCATACATATGACACTTCTATGGCGATAATTGTGACAAAACCGGTATCATCACCAGATGTGGTGGGATCCTACTTCTATGACAAAAGATCATGCGGAAAATGGGCTTTTCGTCACGGAAGCTGGAGGCAGCGACTGCGCATGACATTCTTTGGGCCGTCCATGACAGGAAAAAACCATGGTAAGCGAGAGCGAGGAAAATTTTGGGAGTTCCGGTTCACGGTGGGAGGTCGGGGCGAAGCGATGCATGTTTCTCTCATACGTGCAGCGTGTGTGCAAGGTGTTAGCTCTGGCGAACCCGGCGTTGGGCCCTGGCGAACCAGCGGTTGCCTTTGCGAGCCTCGCGTTCTGCGAATTGACGATCGATCAATGGCGAACTGATTGGCGATTCGCACTCGGTGCTGCTATTTGACCCGATCGATCGCCTCTTTGGATGAGCGGTGGCGTTGCGGTGAAGTGGATCCAGCGATGGCGGTGGCTGGTGCATCTGGTTTGCGTGCGCCCACCTCCCGATGAACGGGACCCGGTTTGGCCGTGGCGCTCCAACACAAGTCCATTTCGTCCGTTTTGATGCGCCCACCCCTCTCGCGGGACCCCGTTTAGGCCGTGGAGGTCCGTTTCCTCCGTTTTGTGTGCGCGAGACCCCTCCCGATGAACGGATCCCGTTTCCAGCGTGGCGGTCGAACACAAGGCTGTTTCCTGCATTACTGCGATACGCCGGCCTCGTTTCCATCGCTTGTTCCGTCCAAGCCCTCTGATGAACACGATGGCGCATTACGTTCGATCCGGCCGATTGGCTCCCAGCGTTCGTTGCCTCCGTTGAACCACGGCATTCGTTGCCTCCCCATGAACACGGCAGCGGCGTTGTTTCTCCGTTCAACCAGCCATGTACCACGAGCTGGTCGGACGTGTCTGCGAGTAGGCGTTGAGACCACTTGCGTATGTCGTATGTGGTTGTATTTTCTTTCTTGCACCACGCGTACATACGTGTACATGCTCGTGTGCGCCTCTACTACGACCGCGTGCGGCGCCTATACAATGACCGGTATATGCGTACGTTCGCGACGAATAAGCGCTACATACGCTTGACGAGGTGGGTCGGTATCGGGAACTTCCTTGTGTGCAAAGATGTGTTGGTGGGTCCCGGCGGTCGATCATTCTTTTTTTGCCCGATGCGATTCCGTGCGATGCGGTGTAGCTGGTGGGTCCCAGCCCGATGGAACATTTTTTCACAATCACGGTGTCCCGTCCGGTGGGTCCCAGCTGTCGGTGGAGAATAATTATTTCGCGTAATAAGGATGCACTTCCTTGCATCGTGTGCACCCATATCGGCCTGCGCCGTCTGATACTCTTCGATGGAAGTCGATCGTTGACCACATTGACCATGCCGCGCCGAGAGCACCGGCGATGGAGCGATGGCGAGCCTAGTAAGGCGGCGAGAAAACCAGCGGCGATGGATGCCCATGCGAAGAAAGTACAAGGGTTCTTGGTTAGCTCTTGATGTGAAACGTGGCTGCGAAATAACATGGGGTGTCGGTGAGTGGAAGGATGGCACAGCCGGTGGGAGTAGTAAAGGCGGTGAGGCCTCCGCCCGCGCCAAACCCACGGGAGAAGGCGAGAACCGCGAAGCAACGCAACAGTATTGGTTTGGCGGCTGCAGCAAAAGACCGAGAGGTTGAAGAAGCACTACTGGCCGTTGGATGGACATTATGCGGTCCTTTGGAGCTAGAATCATGCATATTGACTAAGTTGACAAAGCCCTCCGTCCCGTCAACTTAGTAAGCCCTAAATCCCTGCCACTATCTGGGTCCCGGCTAACGGAGTATTCTTTTTATGCGTAATAAGGAGGCACTTGCGTGCGAAGATATTGGTGAGTCGAAGCTTCGTTGGCCAGTAACGTTTTTTCATGAAATCTGAGGCCCTTCGGTGGGTCCCTAATGTCGGTGGAGAATCATTATTTTTCTGGCGTAATAAGGAGGCATTTCCTTGCGTGCGATGGACCAAGTATCGGCTCTCCCACGTCTGATCCACTTTAGATGCATGTCGATTCGTTGACCACGTTGACGGCCGTGCCGAGCACCGAGGCGGTGAATGACGGCGAGGCCTAGGAAGGAGCGACAAGGCGAGGGAAGACTGGCGGTTGTTTCCCACGGAGGGTCTGTTGTCTGAGGTTCTTGGATTCGTCTGCCGTCACGAGAGAATAACAGCGAGTGTGGGTGAGTAGAGGATGGCTAGGCCAGCGATGGGTGTCTGATGGGCGTTGAGTCTGCGGCGACTGGCCGACCTTGAGGGAGGAGAAGCGGCAGTCCAGCGCTTGTTTGGCTGGGCGGAGAGCAAAGATTGAAAAACCACGGCAGTCGTTGGATGGACATCAACGATCCTTTGCTGTCGTCAACCTTTTTAGGAAAGCCTCAAATCTGTGGAAAACAACATCATTATCTGCCATTATTTCTAATAATTTACAGCCCATTTGCTAATTCTTAAGGTTTTTTTGGAGCCATATTCTTTTTGTTAGCATTATAGCCCATATTGTGCCACGGTTAAAAAACTATCTGAAATTTTGCATATTTCGGTCGGTCAAGCTTTTTAATCCGAAATTTGAATCACATTCAAACTGATTTTAAAAATAAATGTATATCAATATAAATCCAACAAATTCTCCATGCATAAAAATTAATGTAATTTAAAATCTTGAAATGAAAAAAAAAATTGAAACTAATTGCGGTTTGATGTGTTTTAAAATGTACAACCCATTTCTCATTCTTGATTGGCCATTTTCTCGGCCCGAATGAAAGCTCTCCTCTCTTGAAGATTTGCAGCCCAATAGGCACGACAAACCGAATTACTTGGCAAATCACAATAAAGAAACGTGGGCGTGGACCCGACTTACCCTCTCCGTATAGTACTCTCCGATGGAAATCGTTTCTTGACCACGTTGACACGCCCTTACGGAGCTTGCCGCAGCGGTGCGATGCAAGGCCTAGGAAAGGGGACGTGGGCCGGGGAAAGCAGCGGTGGAAGCCAGCGGAGAGAATCACGAGGTTCAACTGATTCGATTCTTGTGAAGCTGCCGTCACCCGCGAGAACATCGTGAGTGGGAATAGTAAGCGGCGGTGAGGCCTCCTCGGCCCTGCCCGGTGCACACGGAAGAAAGCGAGCATGCAGCACGGCCGAAGCGCTGCTTTAGTAGTGGAGCAAAGAAGAGAGGTTGAAGAAGCACTAAGGCCGTTGGATGCACATGTGATGCGGTCCACTGGAGCTAGAATCGTTCATATTGACTAAGTTGAAAAGCCCTTCGTCCCGTCAACTTAGTAGGCCCGAAGTCAGCCTCCACCAAGGTGGGTCCCAGCTAGCAGGAAGTATTCATTTTGTGCGTAATAAGGGCGCCCTTGGGTCGAGCTGTGGGGAAGAAGTTTTTTTCCGTGAAATCGGGTGGCCCGTCCGGTGGGTCCCGGCCAGTCGGGAAACTTTTTCACAAAACTAGTGGCCCGTCTGGTGGGTCCCGCTGTCAGTGGAGGAATAATTATTTTCTGCGTAATAAGGAGGCACTTCCTTGCGGTGCCGTGGACCAGTTGTCGGCCTCTCACGTCTGATACTCTTCCGGAAGTGATCGTTATAGGACCATGCATGAAGCACCACCAGCGATGGAAGCGAGCCTAGGAAAAGGGCAACGGGCAGGAAAACGGCGATGGATGCGGAGAGAATGCAAGTGTTCACTTTGGTTCGGCTGCGGTGTAGAGGCTATGCGTCGCCCTTGAATAACGAGGTGTGGTGAGTGGAGGGATGGCTTGGCGGTGATGGGAGTAGTATGGGCGGTGAGGCCTCCGGTATACCAGCCCGACCCACGAGGCGAGAAAGGCGGCACGGCAAGTGCTGCTTTGGGCGGTGAGCAAGAAGGCGAAGGTTGAAGAAGCACTATGTGGTTGGATGGACATCATCACGATCCTGGAGTATCAACTAAGTTGACAAACCCCCGTCCCGTCAACAAGTAGGCCCTAAGTCAGCCAACAATATGGTGAGTCCCGGCTAAGCGGGGGTATTCATTTTTGGGGCGTGGAGAGCACTTCCTTGCGTGCAAAATATACATTGTGGGTCCGACACAGCCGGCCGGGAGGGGGACATTTTTTCACAAAATATAGAGGCCCTTCACTGGGTCCTAGCATCGGTGGAGGAATCATTATTTTGTGCGTAATAGAGGCATTTCCTTGCGTCGGCCGTGGACCCATATCGGCCTCTCCACGTCTGTCCACTTCCGATGGATGTCGTTCATTGACCCGCGATTGACCAGGCGGCGCCGAGAAGCACTAGGCGGTGGGCGGCAGAGGCTAGGAAGGAGCGACAGGCGAGGAATACTCGGCGATTTTTCCCGCGAGGCGAGTTTCTTGGTTCGTCTGTCGTCCCGGAGAATAACAACATGTGTGGTGAGTCAGAGGATGGCTAGGCAGCAATGGGAGTACATTGGGGCCGTGAATACTCGGCGATTGTTTCCCACCGAAGGAGGAGGAAGCGAGCAGTCAGCGGTTATTTGGCGGGGAGCATGAAGAGAGAGATTGAAGAAGCTAGACAGCCGTTGGATGGACATCCAACATTCAACACTCTCGTGTGTTGACTAAGTTGACAGGTTGCGTGTGCATCAACCTTTTATGAAAGCATCTGGTCACACAGTAGTAGGCGCTAAGTCAGCCTCAAATCTGTGGAAAACAGCATACATCCCATACGCCATTATTTCTAATAATGTACAACCCATTGCTAATTCTTAAGATTTTTTTTATCTTCTTTTGTTAGCATTACACCCCATATTGTGGCCATGGTTAAAAAGTATCTGAAATTTTGCATATTTGGTGCATTGACTATTTTTAATCCGAAATATGATTCACATTCAAACTATTTTGAAAAATAATTTGTATAAATATAAAATCAAATAATTGTCCATAAAAATCAATGGAATTTAAAATCTTGTAATGAAAAAAATTGAAACTAATTCCCGGTTTGATGTGTTTTCAAAATGTACATCCATTTAAGGCAAAAGAATGAAACTCTCCTCATCTTGAAAGATTTGCAGCCAATAGAACCGATAAAGCAAGTAGGCCTTGTTTGGGTATTTCTTAAAAAATAAGCCTGGGCTAGCCATTTTCAGCAAGAAAAAACACATCTGGGCTCATGATGTGGTAAACATAAATAAAACCACAGCTGGGCAGACTGACCCCGCTAACCCTATTGTTACCACGATCCGTCGCTAAAACTAGTATAAATAACAAGCGCTTGTTCCTCAAAAAAACTTGCGACCTCTTTGGGTCCACAGGTGTCGCTGCGTGTGTAATTCTCTCATTTATTATTACATTGACAATGGCGTGAGCCCGGATGTCCAACCATTAGGAGGAACCGTATTTTTGGGCTTGTAATATAGAGGCACTTGCTGCGTCTTGCCATGTTTGGTGGGTCCCTCTTGTCATCCTCTCCATGTCACAGTCATCTCCTTGTTCCTCTCCGTTGTTGTGGCGTTGACAACACAAGAGAAATGGCGCACAGCATGGCCGAACCAAGGCCGCAAAGGCGGAGGGGCGGCAGCGAGCCTCGGGCCGGAGCAGGCGAGGCAAGTGGAAGATCGTCGGTCCAGCCACAGGCGGAGAATCTGAGGTTGGTGGTTGTGGGGAATAGAGAGGGCTAGCCGTTGGAGGAACACATCTGATGAGCGTGGGGCGCAGCCAGCCATGGGGCGGGAGGCGGCGGGCGGCAGAATTAGTTTGACGGAAGAAAGACAAGAGATAGAAGATACCGACGCGGATGTTGGATGTCAATCCAGCGGCTGGTTAGCGAAATCGTTTGTTGGTGGCTAGTAAGTCGACACCACCTTGGATAGGCTATTTCCTCGCGGGTCCCAAATGTCGAATCCAAATCATCACGGTCATGCACCCTTTCCTGAAAATTTACCCATTTGATGTGCTAGTTCAAAATAAGTTTGTGGGTCTTTGGTGGGGCTAATCACTTGGCTTACGTAATGCAAAGTGAGCTCAAGCAGCGGCGAGAAATGTTATTTCCCTTGGTTTGGATTTGTTACAATATTTCACTCTAAATGAATGGCAAGCCATTTGCCTTGTTTCAAAAAATGTGATCCTGGCCGAGTTGAAAAGAAGAACATCTAACTCTAGCTTACAAAGCTGCACAAAGCAAGGTTAATTGTTCATCGGTTTACAAAAAACCCAGATTGAAAAGGCAACAACATCTAACTCTAGCATTTTTGGCAGTCACGATCAAATGGATTGGTCGAGTCCATAGAATGAACATCTGGGTCAGTAAAATTTCTTTGGATTATGACCACAATATCTTTGTAAATAGAAGCCCGACATGTTGAAGCTCTTTTGCCGACACTGAAACTCCTTTTTTCTCTTGACATACCCATCAAAACAATGTTGGCGATAAACTTAAGCACGATGAACAATAGTAACCTTGCATTCAGCGGGAAGAATGTGACAAATCTAGTGTTTGCACGGTTGGCTACATATCGTTCTAAGCGTTATTGTCTTCAATCGAATCTCATGAGAGTGAGAAAATCCCAATGCTTACGAATGCACCGATTGGTTATAACTTTCTTACCCGTCCCATTGCCTAAATAGACACGAAGATTGAAGCAGTTAAGGTCTAAAGAAGAGTGTCGAAGAGCAAGCATTGAGCGATTAATTCTAGTACACTATATGCGGGCTTCAATGTCGTGAAATTATCACCTTTATATACAACTTCTCCGGACATGGAAAGCATTGCAACAAGCCAATAATCTTGTTGAGATCAAAACTATTCATTTGGATATATAAGATCTTGTGAGAATCGGCACCATTGATAGGCCATCCATGGAGAAACTCTTCCTTGAGCATAGAACATAATATTAGTACAAAATGTACTCAAGATGATATATAACTTATACACAGAAATTTAAGATGCAGCTTATGGTTATAGGTGTAGATGATAATATAAAGTACGAAGAGCGTGGGCCAAACACCATATTGAAATGAGCACGGAGATCATGTATTACACCCAAGGTCTCGGTTTAGAGTATGAGAGAGGGCGGTTATCTGCAATGGTGAATAACTAGAATCAAGATCAACCTTTGAAGTGAAGGGCATCTTGGATGATGAGCTGCCTTACATCGAAAAGAAATTCCAATTCTTACAAGGTTAGGCGACTTTATTTGGAGACAACCCGATTCTAGCGTGAAAACAAGCACCAAGCACTCAGTAGCAGAAATGGAGTGGATGATGTTGTGCAATGAGGCCTCCGATATCTGAACCCGCACAAGTGAAAGTTTCTTGAGAAATGGGAGTCGAAGGTTTAGTACAGTTATGCAGTAGGTAGCACAAGCTATAAAGGTTGTGGTGTGGAGAGAGGAAAGTGCGAGATGGACATCGGTCTTTGAGGCACAAGTTCATGGCGTTGGTATGTGGTATGTGATTTCGGGGGATAGTAGAACTCAATCAGCTGTATTTCTATGAATTGAGTTTCAGCAGTGATCCACCGTGCGGGGCATGGTATCTTGGCTCGGGTAGCATAACGGGATCTGCGAGGCTTTGAGCGGAGCCACGGTGGGAGGAGATGATGGCTCACAGGATTTCAAAATCATTGAAGATAGATAGATGATGACAGTCGAGATTAAGGGGGCACGGCCAGCGATAGGGCATCCGAAATGAGAGGACTTGGAGTGCGGCAGCAATCCTTGAGTGGGGAAGCGAGATGATCTCCCCAGGGCGGCGTCCAGGAGATCGCTGATCACGGTCCACTGATTCTATAGGTTCTGGGATCCGGTGTGTGGTAGTCGCGCTTCTCCCGCATTGCCGGGTGCAGGGATCTACAGGCGTCGCCCGTTGGCGAGCCTCATCTTCTTAGTGCTGAGGTCATCCGACTCCATTTTCCTTGAGGCGTCGTGTCGCTCCACAGTTTGAGAGTAATGAATAGCCGAGCCTAGTTGTAGTCTTGGCGAAGAAGAAGGGGAGTTGGGGTTTTACATGGAGTGAGGAAGAAGGGGTGGGGTTTTGTGAGGGTGAGGTGAGGAATTTGGGGATCAGTGGGTGAGTGGCGTGAGGTGGGTGGGAGCGGGGAAGAAGAGCACCCAGGTTTTTGGGGGGGTGTCTTGGGTGGGTGGCGCCTCTCATTCGATAAATATATGGGCTTTTGCATTGATTTTACTATTTACTAGTGTGGATGGGCTGTTTTGTCTTGGGCCCGGAAAACAATTACTACTACTAATGCGGTGGAGACACTCTATAGCTACAGAAAAACAATTACTACTAATGCAGTGGAGACACTCTACATACGCTCCTCCTAGGTCATTGACGTCTCCCTCTCTTGAATGTCGTTATACTTTTGTTCACCGACATCTACGGGCCATCGTATACAGGCCCCAAATGCCATCCACCAAATTAGAAGGAAGTATCTGGTGGAGAGTCACCCGGTCGTGGCGGCATTATGAGTCGTCGTATCACAAAACCCCACCTCCCGTAGTCTAAGTTTGGCCAAAGCAACCATCATTTCAATCTTGCTGAATCCTTCTCCACCGTCTTCAAGAAGGCAACACTGCATCTGCCTATTCTTCTCTCCCAGCGAAGGAAGGTAAGCGAATCCGTGATGTTGGTATATTTTAGTTCAGAAAAAAAAAACTTTTACAAGCGATGTGATCCTCACTCTCTTTTTGTTTCATTGTCATTGCGATTGTGTTTTCCTTTTGGTGGTCTCCTAGTATTACGTCGGTTTCATGATGGACCAAGGAGAACCAGGCAAGATCTGCCGATATTGGGCGGAGCGAGGCTAATCCCACGAGACGAGCTCCAAGAAGATGGAGGCAGCCACCGAGCCCGACCCAGATCGCTCCGGCCACTATTGAGATGGTCGGCGCCCGTTTGAGGTTCTGACCCCGTGGCACTGCGAGGCGATTTACCCCTTCGAGATGTCCCCCAGCTGAGCTGCCCAAGGTGATTTTCTTCTTTGTCGATCTCGATTGTGGTTTTCATCTAAGTATGTGGTGATTAATAATGCAAAATTTTATTACAAAGTGGTATGTAGATGCATCTCCATTTCGTTGTAGATGAACTCATAAATGGATCTTGGTGAAACCGTGGGAAAAATTTTAATTTTACAGCGTTCCCCAAGGTGGCATCATGAGCTAGGTCTGTCGTAGTTCTCTTTGCAGTAGAACACAATTTATTGTGGGCGTGGATCTTGTCAACCTTGCCCTACTAATCTTATCTTGCTTCCGGGTATTGTGGGATAGGCGGCCGGACCAACCTTACTGCCTTCGTGAGACCGGTTCCACCGACTAACATGCACTAGTTGCATAAGGTGGTGGCGGTGTCTTCTCTCCTACTTTAGTTGGGGCGGATTCGATGAAAGGGTCCTTATGAAGGGTAAATAGAAGTTGACAAGATCACGTTGTGGTTATTTTAGGTAAAACGTTCTTGCTAGAACAATTGCAGCCCGTAAAGATGCAACAACAATTGAGGGCGTCTAACTTGTTTTTGCAGCAATTACATGTGATGTGATATGGCCAAGTTGTGATGAATGATGAATGACATATTGTGATGTTGAGATCATGTTCTTGTAATAGGAATCCGACCATGTCGATGAGTATGACAACGGCGGAGCCATAGGAGTTGTCTTTATTTTGTATGACCTGTGTCATTCAAGGCAATTAATTTACTTTACTTTTTGCTAAAGCGTTAGCCATAAGTAGAAGTATGTTGGCGTGACAACTTCATGGAGCACAATGATGGAGATCATGATGATGGAATCATGGTGTCATGCGGTGACAAGTTGATCATGGAGCCCGAAATGGAGATCAATGGGTTTTATGATATTGGCCATATCATGTCACTACTATATAATTGCATGTGATGTTTATTATGTTTATACATCTTGTTTACTTAACGCGGTAGTAAATAAGATGATCCCTTACAACAATTTCAAGTGTTCTCCCCTAACGTACCGTTGCTAAAGTTAAGTAACTTTAAGCACCACGTGATGAGGGTGTGATGGTTCTTCGTTCACATCAGGGTGTAAGACAGATTTACACCAAAAACATAGGGTTAACCGCGAGCCTAGCATTCAGACATGGCCTCGGAACACGGAGCCGAAAGGTCGAACACGAGTCGTATAGAAGATACAATCAACATGAGAATGTTCAGGCGATGATAGTCCGTCTCACGTGATGATCGGACACGGCCTAGTCGAATCGGATGGTATCCTTAGATGACTAGAGGATGTCTAATCTGGTGGGAGTTCATTGTAATAATTTGATTAGATGAACTTAATTATCATGAACTTAGTCTAAAACTTTTGAATGATATGTCTTGTAGATCAAATGGCCAGCTCATGTCAACGAACTTAACGCGTTCCTAGAAAACCAATGAAAGATGGCGGCAACATCTGGTGGGTCCGAACGAGATCATCCTCATAGCTGCGAAACAATATGTCCTAGAAGGACCTAGGTGGCGCTCCGTCGAAGAACCAAGACATTATGAATGCTTGGCAGTCTCGTTTGATGATTACTCCCTCGTTCGATCGGCATGCTTTACTTAGAACCGGGGCTCCAAAGCGTTTTGAGCATCCCGGACATATGAGATGTTGGGCTGAAACTTTTTCCAAGCTCACGCCGTGAGATATGACATCTCACAAGTTCTGTTGTAAGATGGAGGAAAATAGTTACATTGAGCACATTCTCAAGATATGGGTTGCACAACCTTATGAGCGTGAATATTAACCTCCCGATGGGGGTCATTGGGAATCCTCGATCGCTTCCACCAAGCTACAAGAGCTTTGTGATGAACTACAATATCAGGGATGGTAAAGACCATTCTGAAGTATTCTCTATGTTGAATCGGCCGGGTTGAAATCAGAAAGAACATCAAGGTTGATGGTCAATAAGACCACTAAGTTTAAGAAGG
>JAHIAM010011851.1:0-48381 GCA_021605205.1 Aegilops longissima
TTTGCCATCTCGATTGGTATCCCTCCTCTTGACATAGCTTTCACTTTCTTTCTTCACCATGGGTTGTCAAGCGTTGGTTATTCTTTTGCATGTTGAGTGTGCTTGTGAACCCCTTTGCTTGGTGTGTGTGGGAAGGACATGTCATGCACCTTGTATCTCCACTTCAAGACTATGTTGATGCTTAATGCTCATCCGTACATTAGTCTTCTCAAGTGCATTGCCTTGACTCACACACATCATTTTGGTTGAGCCCATTCTTAAGTTGCCTCTTTTACTTGTTGCTCAACCATGTGTTTGTTGCAAGTACTAGGCTTAGTTACCTATATGCTCACTTGCACTTGTTGTAAGTTTCTATTGATTCTAGGGGAGCTATGATCCTATTTTGTGCACTTTGTATCCTAATACAAAAATTCTTGATGTGCACAAATCATGGGGAGCTTCTCTAGTTTCTTTAGAACACTCCTCTGCTCATATCATAATATCTTTATTCATGTGGCACGTTGAAAGGACATGCTTGTTTCTCTCTTTGTGCCCCATGTGTGGTTTTGGTAATTGATGACATTCTCTATGGACCTAATGGTTGCATTGAGTTATATTTGTTCCTAAGGATTTGTCCATAGGCATTTCTTGAATACTCCATGCATTGAGTTATATTTGAAGGATTTGTCCATAGGCATTTCTTGAAGTGCATGTATTGGTTTCAAGGAGTTTATGTGTTGACCAAGGTGCTATTAAGGAATTATCCAAAGATTGGTCATGTGAGTGTTGAGCTTATTGCAAGCATGTCTTGAAGAAGAAGATTGTGTGATCATTCATGTTTACCTTCAAGACATCATCCAAACTAAGAGAGTTGGAAAGATTCAAGGTTGATCAAGACTAAGTCAAGAGTGAATCAAGTTGATCAACTCACAAAGCGTAAAAGATGTACCGAGAGGGATCAAGTGATCCCATGGTATGGTAAGCATTGTCCATTGCACTTTGTGTACTAACCCATGGTCTATGTGAGAGTTCTATGTGGGGTTAGGTACATGTCCATGGGCTTGCGTCAAGAGGAAGATATCATACAACCCATGGAAAGGATGACATCAAGTAGTGATCGTCATCAAGATTGTCATGTGCAAGTTCAAGTGTAGCATCACGAAGAGATCAAGTGCTTGAAGCTTGCCATCCATTGTGGTGTCAATGGACTTGTGAAGATGTGTCAAGAGTGGCTCACCCATAGTGGAGTATGGGGAGCAATCATCTAGTCTCCATCGACCCAACGCAATCAAGAAAGGTGGTCCATCTTGAGGAGGACAAGATCGTCATCATCTAGCTCAAGTGGATCATGTGCAAGGACAAAGGTTTGCCCTTGATAGGTTTTCTATTTTACCGTTCTCATGGTGGTAGTTGGGAGACCGGGTTATAGGATCGATAGCCGTACTATCAAGGGGGCTCTCAAGTGAGTAGCTTGATCGTATCGTTCGTCGAGAGCTCAAACCATTGCATCCTTGCATCATGTTTCTTGGTTCTTGTTTGGTTCTCTTTGTGAGTCTTACAGCTTATGGTCATCTTGATGACAAGCTTGAGTTCATCGAAACGGAGTTTGCATCGTCTTCTATGATGTTTTCGGTGTTGGAGGTTTTACGGTCTTATCCGAGGAAGGGTTCTCACCATTTTCTTTTGGGACTTTTCTCATTTGCTTATTATTGATATTTCTATCAAGATTGTGTTAGCCCTTGTCGCTAGCTTTCCAACAAACTTGGTTTCGTCGAATTCGGAGTCCGAATGCAGAAGTTGTGGTAGTTTTGGTGTTCTGAAAAGGCTGCAGCGGTACTACCGCGGGTAGGAGGTGAAGTAATTTTTTACTATCGCCCTTGGGAGCGGTACTACCGCTCTTGGTAGCGGTACTACCACTTGGAGCAGTACTACCGCGGCTACTTCCGTGGCTACTTCCGCTCGGGACCAAAAACTCGTCACAAGTCCAGCGGTGGTACACACGGATGTAATTTTTTAGTACTGCTCGCAAGCAGTAGTACCGCTACCCTTAGCAGTAGTACCGTGATGTCAAGAGGTACTACCGCTCGGTGCGGGCTGTGAGCATAACGGTTGGATTTTTCCCCCACCTATAAAAGGGGGTCTTCTTCCCCATTGAACCTTATCCTTTGAGCTCGTGTTCTTCCCCCATTGTTGACCTTCTTCGAGCTTGCTAACTCTCAATCCCTCCATGGATTCTTGCTAGTTTTTGAGGGAAAAGAGAGAGGAGATCTAGATCCACATTTCCACCAATAACATTCTCCTCTATGCGAGGGGAACCCCTTGGATCTAGATCTTGGAGTTCTTGGTGTTCTCCTTCTTGTTCTTCCTCTTATTTTCTTTCCTAGCATTAGTTTCTTCCGTGGGATTTGAGAGAGAAGGACTTGGGCACTCCGTGTGCCCTTTCCATTGCATTTGGTGCATCGGTTTGAGTTTTCCACGGTGATACGTGGAAGTTACAAGTTGAGAAGCTTATTACTCTTGGGTGCTTGGTGCCCTTGAGCTTGTTCCTCTTGGGTGCTTGGGCGCCCTAGACGGTTGGTGCTGTTCGGAGCTCAATCATTGTGGTGTAAAGCTCTGGGCAAGCGTCGGGGTCTCCAATTAGGTTGTGGAGATCGCCCCGAGCAATTTGACGGTACCGTGACCGCCCCAAGGGTTGCCAAAGTGTCTGGGTTCGGTGACCGCCCCAAGGGTTGCCATTTGTGCGGGTTTGGTGACCGCCTCAAGGGTCCCTTAGTGGAATCACGGCATCTTGCATTGTGCGAGGGCGTGAGGAGATTCTGTGGCCCTAGTGGCTTCTTGGGAGCATTGTGCCTCCACACCGCTCCAAGCGGAGATTAGCATCCCCAAGGGTGTGAACTTGGGATACATCGTCATCTCCGCGTGCCTCGGTTATCTCTTACCGAGCCCTTTACTTATGCACTTTACTTTGTGATAGCCATATTGTTTCTTGTCATATATCTTGCTATCACCTAGTAGTTTATCTTGCTTAGCATAAGTTGTTGGTGCACATAGGTGAGCCTAGTTGTTGTAGGTTTTGTGCTTGACAAATTAACCGCTAGGTTTATTTCGCATTTGTTCAAGCCTAAACCATAATTATTTTAAAGCGTCTATTCACCCCCCCCCCCTAGGCGACATCCACGATCTTTCAATTGGCATCAGAGCCTCATCTCTCTTTGTTGGGCTTTACCGCCTAGAGAGTAAAGATGTCGACTAGGGGTTTAGGATTCTCTGACACTCTTAGTTTCGATGGCACAAATTTTGATGTTTGGGTAATTCGCATGCTTAATCTATTTAGGGTCATGGACCCAAATTTAGAGCGAATTGTAGATATGGGTTTTCTCCTCCAAAGGATCCCCAAAGATTATCTTTAGAGGATGAGAAAACTCTTATCTCAATGCTCAAGCTTCTAATGTGCTTTTCGATGCTTTGAGCAATGTAGTTATATTTCAACTCATGCCGTTCGGGATGCTCATGAGTTGTGGACAAAGCTTCAAGATAAATATGGTGTGTCCAAGATTTGTAGGGATGATTGTTCTCCTCCACCTCCGGTCATATAGTCTTCTCAACTTCTTCTACTTCACCTACATGTGGTTTGCCACAAGGTAATGATATGGTGAGTAGTGTTGGTCATTGCAATGATGATAGTATGCTTATTGTTGATAATCCTCCATCACTTTCTTATTGCAATGCTTCATATTTGGACTTTAACACTTCTAGCACCTTACATGTTTCACATGCTTGTGTTGATAGTCCTTGCATATCATGTAGAAATTGCTTGACTAAATCTCATGATGATATGCTTGCTATATCTTGTTGCCATGATAAAATGCATGTATTTCCTCGAGTTGTTGTGCTAACAATGTAGATGAAACCCAACACTCCATGGAACAAGATGTGGTCTTGAATGGTGCTTCAAGGATCCTACATCATCATCTATTGCATTTTGCCTTATGGCCAAGGCTTCAAAGGTATCTCCACTTTGAATCCCAATATATCTTGTGATGATATTGATGATGGCAAGAGTGATGATGATGTTGATTATGATGAAGAGAATGATGATGTTGCCTCCTTAAAAATTAAGGGGAAATGATTTTTAAAGCTCTTCTTAAGAATAAAATTGCTCGTTCCAACTTCATGGAAATCATGTCTATTGCTATTGAGGGCAAGAAATATATTGATGAGTTGGAATCTCGTCTTGAGGAGCATGAGGTCACCATTGATAAAATGGAAGGTCATGAGCGTGATTACGCTAATGAGATTATGGACCTCTCTCAAGCTCTTGGACTTGAACAAACCACCAAAGAATCTCTTGATGAGACTTTTGCTCTAGAATTATCTAGAGTGAAGGGATCTCATGATAGAGCTCTTGAGGTGGCCAATGATTTCGAAACTAAAAATGAGAAGCTTGAAGTTGCGCATGCTAAACTCCTTGAGGACTTTAGGCACCTCTAAAATGGCTCAAGGGTCATTAAGAGTGAGCTCATTGGACTCACCGAGTCTCATTCACAACTTAAAGCTTCATATTCAAAAGAGCTTGCCAAGTTGCCTTCTCCTCTTGTTGTTAATGATGATGTTTGTGCTACTAACTCTATTTATTGTGAAGCATCCATTTTGAAGGAGAATGTTGAGCTAAGGGCTCAACTTGAGTTGCTATCTAGCAATTATGGGAAATTGGAAGAAAGTCATGAAAAGCTTTCTAGCTCTCATGGTGATCTTCTAGTATCCTATAATTTTCTTAAGATATCTCATGAGGCTATGATTACTAAGGTAACATCTAATGAGTCTCGTGAGGATACTAGCACTACTACAAGTCAAAATGTTATCTTGCCACGTGCTAGTTCTCGTAATTCATCTACTCATAATGTTACTACTTCTTATGATAAATTACTTTCCTTGCCTTGTTTCTCTAATGATGAAGCTTATACTTCCTCTAGTAATTGTATTGATGCTAACCATGTAGAGGAAATCAAAGAGCTCAAGGCCCAAATCACTTCCATGAAGATTGACTTGCAAAAGTTTCATGAAGGGAAGTCCACACTCAAAAATATCTTGAGTGTGCAAAAATCTCCCAATGACAAGGGTGGACTTGGATTCTACTCCAATAATAAGAAGAAGTCCAAGAGCAACAAGAAGAAGGGCCAAGAAAAAGTTAAGAACTCAGCCAAGATTATTTGTTTCAAGTGCAAAATTGAAGGGCATCATGTTAGATCTTGCCCATTGAATAAGAACACCATTAGCGACAACCAACAAGGAAGGAGGCCACGCCACATGTTCAATCTCATGCTCAACCACAAGTTGAAGAAAGGCCACTTCCCAAGAAGACTCAAGTTAATGCTTCTCATGTTGAGAAATCAAGTGAGAAGAAAGTTAAGAGTAGATGTTGCTACCTATGTCGTGAGAAGGGTCACCTTGCTTCTTCATGCACTAGTGGTAACTTATCCAACCCTATTATAATTGATGATGTCTATTCTCTTGGGAAGGATAAGGTTGGCAATGTATTTTCCAAGTTTGTTGGTACTCAGAGTGGTGTCAAGAAAAGAACCATTTGGGTAGCCAAGCCTATTGTGACTTACCTCTTAGGACCCAAGTTGGTTGGGGACCAACTAGCTCATACTTGATCAATAGGTGTTGTTGGAGGTCATTGGAGACTTGGCTACATTATGAAGATTTAAGGGTCCTCATCATTCATATTGTGTCAAGCCAAGTCATTCGGATTATCAAGTTTCCATCTCATATCCAATGTTCCTCCTTGCGGTAACTTGTACTTAAATTGTTTACATTGAAAGTTACTTGTCCCTTAGCATGTTGTGGTTTTGTTCTTGCATGTGCTTGTATATTTGTGCTTCCAAATTGCTTATCTTGAGTAATCAAGTATGTGCATGTTGGTTTGCACATCATGTACATGTGTGTGTGTGTTGAGCCTTTTGCATCTTGTTTGTATCTTAGTTGGCTCTTGTGAGAGATTAATGGAATATCCCATTATGGGGAGTGATGTGCTTTGTGCACCTCACAATCCTATAAATGTGTGTACATGAGTAATACCATCTAGTATTGATATTACAAGATTATCTAGTCTCTAGGTGGTATATTCTCATCAGAAATTCAAATTCTAAATAGTCCATTAATTATCTCTTGTTGGATCCTTTTAATTGCCTCTTGTCTATCTTTAATTGGTATCACATTATGGGGAGTAATATGCTATGTGTGTATTACTAGCCTAGAAAATGTGTACATTTGAGATATTGTCACCTAGAATTGATATTGTAAATTATCTTGTTCATAGGTGGCATGTTAGCTCCACAAGTTGCAATTTGCTTCTGTTTGGTGTGAAGATGATGTTGGATATCCTTGCTATCTACCAACGGGAATTATTTCCAAATACTTCTTGTCTTTTGACAATTGGTACTCACTTATGTGTGGTAGAATTTATTGATCATCTTTACATTGGCCTTTGCTTTTATTTGCCTTTTCTCTTGCCTAGGTTTGTGTCAACTCCGTTGTCTTCCATACCACTTGTGGATCTTGTTAATTTCTTGATCTTGTCTAGTGTTTTCTAGATATAGTGAAAGTGGTGATCCCACCTTGTGCATTTTGTATTCAAATGCAAATTCTCTATAATGCACTAGTCTTGGGGAGCTATCCTATTTTCTATAGAACACTCTTCTTGCGATCCTTATCAAGTGTGTGTTGGTGGAAGGCAAGCCGTTTTCTTTTGGTACTTTGTGCCATCATGAAACTTTGTAGAGAGCTTGGTTTGTTTGGAACCATCCTCTCTTTTGGGAGTTTGATATCTTTTTTTTGAGTGTATCAATGGATATCTCATTCCTTGATGTATCTTTTATGGATATCCTCCAAGTGATGTTTTATTCATTTGGTATCCTTTTCACTTGGCATTTCTTTGTCTTTTGGTTTCGGTTTTGAAAGTCTTGAGCATGCATATTTTCTTGATGTATTTTATTTGGCATGCTTTCTTTCTTTGACTCAATATATGGGAGAAACTCCACCTAGTCTCAATTTGGATGAGATGTGCATGATATTCATTTTCATATCTATATGCACATATTTATGTGGAGGTTGTCCTATGTATTGGTGTTTCTAACTATTTGGTCCCAATGAGTTTGGGTACCATTTAGTTTGTGTTGTTCTTCTAGGAACAATTGGAGATGCATTGGATGCTCGGCTCACTCACAAGGAAGGTGTTGTCACCATGTGCATATTGGAGTCAAGCTAGGATGATCAATGAACTACTATCTACCTTCAATTGGTATCTACTACATCCTTCCAATGGTATCTCGGTAATAAGTATATCATCTTCATGCATTCATTACTTGCATTCAACCTTGTGTAGGTTGTATCATGGCATGTATTTCATTCCATCTTGTGATACTTGTTTCCTTTCTCAAAGCATCTCAACGATGATCTCATGTTGCTAGTTGTGATGTCTTTGATGTTGTGTGGTAGGAATTCATTTATATACAATAAGACCATATCTAGCCAAGTGCTATGCTTTCAAGCAAATATCTTATTGGTATATTTATGACTTCCTTGTGGATATCTTGTTCCTTCATGTTGTAACTATTTCGGGTGTACATCCCTCTTTGTAGATATATATCATCATGATTTTGTCTACCTAGAACCTTATACACTTGAGAGAAATTACATCTCTAGTTGATATCCTTTCTTTCAAGTCCATCTTTTCTTTCTTGTATTATTTCTTTGGTGGCTCCGTGAAAGCTTTTGCCTTGAGTACTTGTCCTCTATTGTTGCATCTTGATGCACTCTTGTGTGGTGAAGATATTTTGTCTCTTGCTTGTCTTGATGAGGCTTTTGCCATCTCGATTGGTATCCCTCCTCTTGACATAGCTTTCACTTTCTTTCTTCACCATGGGTTGTCACAAGTTGGTTATTCTATTTGCATGTTGAGTGTGCTTGTGAACCCCTTTGCTTGGTGTGTGTGGGAAGGACATGTCATGCACCTTGTATCTCCACATTCAAGACTATGTTGATGCTTAATGCTCATCCGTACATTAGTCTTCTCAAGTGCATTGCCTTGACTCACACACATCATTTTGGTTGAGCCCATTCTTAAGTTGCCTCTTTTACTTGTTGCTCAACCATGTGTTTGTTGCAAGTACTAGGCTTAGTTACCTATATGCTCACTTGCACTTGTTGTAAGTTTCTATTGATTCTAGGGGAGCTATGATCCTATTTTGTGCACTTTGTATCCTAATACAAAAATTCTTGATGTGCACAAATCATGGGGAGCTTCTCTAGTTTCTTTAGAACACTCCTCTGCTCATATCATAATATCTTTATTCATGTGGCACGTAGGTTCATTGGTCTAGTTGGTTCAATTGGTATATTTTGATAGCTTGCTTCAATTTGTATCTTTTGATTGCTTGATTGCTTGTTTCTCTCTTTGTTATGTCTTTGTGGCATATCATTCTTTTGCAATCTTGGTGCCTCAATATAGTTGGTCTTCCTCCAAGTATTACCTTTGGATATGTGTATGGCATTCCACTCTCTTGTTGAGAAATACACAACTTTTGGATGAACACCTTTTATATTGGTCTTCTTAGCTTTCGCCCATTTTGGCAATCGATGCCAATGGGGGAGAAGTTTCAGAGAGTTTTGTGGAGAAGTCTTGAGTTTTCTCCTTGCTTTGGTTTTGTTCCTAAGCATTTGCATCTCATACGCATGCATTATTGGTTGTTGCATTGCATGGTGATGCATAATTCTTATATAAACTCTCTTGAAAGTGATTGTCATCAATTACCAAAATGGGGAGATTGAAAGGACATGCGGTGCCCCATGTGTGGTTTTGGTAATTGATGACATTCTCTATGGACTAATGGTTGCATTGAGTTATATTTGAAGGATTTGTCCATAGGCATTTCTTGAAGTCCATGTATTGGTTTCAAGGAGTTTATGTGTTGACCAAGGTGCTATTAAGGAATTATCCAAAGATTGGTCATGTGAGTGTTGAGCTTATTGCAAGCATGTCTTGAAGAAGAAGATTGTGTGATCATTCATGTTTACCTTCAAGACATCATCCAAACTAAGAGAGTTGGAAAGATTCAAGGTTGATCAAGACTAAGTCAAGAGTGAATCAAGTTGATCAACTCACAAAGCGTAAAAGATGTACCGAGAGGGATCAAGTGATCCCATGGTATGGTAAGCATTGTCCATTGCACTTTGTGTACTAACCCATGGTCTATGTGAGAGTTCTATGTGGGGTTAGGTACATGTCCATGGGCTTGCGTCAAGAGG
The DNA here is from genome assembly GCA_021605205.1 of Aegilops longissima. Lineage (NCBI taxonomy): Eukaryota > Viridiplantae > Streptophyta > Magnoliopsida > Poales > Poaceae > Aegilops > Aegilops longissima. Next base: position 9,289 of record JAHIAM010011851.1, read on the forward strand.
AAGATATCATACAACCCATGGAAAGGATGACATCAAGTAGTGATCGTCATCAAGATTGTCATGTGCAAGTTCAAGTGTAGCATCACGAAGAGATCAAGTGCTTGAAGCTTGCCATCCATTGTGGTGTCAATGGACTTGTGAAGATGTGCCGAAGAGTGGCTCACCCATAGTGGAGTATGGGGGAGCAATCATCTAGTCTCCATCGACCCAACACAATCAAGAAAGGTGGTCCATCTTGAGGAGGACAAGATCGTCATCATCTAGCTCAAGTGGATCATGTGCAAGGCAAAGGTTTGCCCTTGATAGGTTTTCTATTTTACCGGTCTCATGGTGGTAGTTGGGAGACCGGGTTATAGGATCGATAGCCGTACTATCAAGGGGGGCTCTCAAGTGAGTAGCTTGATCGTATCGTTCGTCGAGAGCTCAAACCATTGCATCCTTGCATCATGTTTCTTGGTTGTTGTTTGGTTCTCTTTGTGAGTCTTAGAGCTTATGGTCATCTTGATGACAAGCTTGAGTTCATCGAAACGGAGTTTGCATCGTCTTCTATGATGTTTTCGGTGTTGGAGGTTTTACCGGTCTTATCCGAGGAAGGGTTCTCACCATTTTCTTTTGGGACTTTTCTCATTTGCTTCTTATTGATATTTATATCAAGATTGTGTTAGCCCTTGTCGCTAGCTTTCCAACAAACTTGGTTTCGTCGAATTCGGAGTCCGAATGCAGAAGTTGTGGTAGTTTTGGTGTTCTGAAAAGGCTGCAGCGGTACTACCGCGGGTAGGAGGTGAAGTAATTTTTTACTATCGCCCTTGGGAGCGGTACTACCGCTCTTGGTAGCGGTACTACCACTTGGAGCAGTACTACCGCGGCTACTTCCGTGGCTACTTCCGCTCGGGACCAAAAACTCGTCACAAGTCCAGCGGTGGTACGCACGGATGTAATTTTTTAGTACTGCTCGCAAGCAGTAGTACCGCTACCCTTAGCAGTAGTACCGTGATGTCAAGAGGTACTACCGCTCGGTGCGGGCTGTGAGCATAACGGTTGGATTTTTCCCCACCTATAAAGGGGTCTTCTTCCCATTGAACCTTATCCTTTGAGCTCGTGTTCTTCCCCATTGTTGACCTTCTTGAGCTTGCTAACTCTCAATCCCTCCATGGATTCTTGCTAGTTTTGAGGGAAAAAGAGAGGAGATCTAGATCCACATTTCCACCAATCACTTTCTCCTCTATGTGAGGGGAACCCTTGGATCTAGATCTTGGAGTTCTTGGTGTTCTCCTTCTTGTTCTTCCTCTCATTTTCTTTCCTAGCATTAGTTTCTTCCGTGGGATTTGAGAGAGAAGGACTTGGGCACTCCGTGTGCCCTTGCCATTGCATTTGGTGCATCGGTTTGAGTTCTCCACGGTGATACGTGGAAGTTACAAGTTGAGAAGCTTATTACTCTTGGGTGCTTGGTGCCCTTGAGCTTGTTCCTCTTGGGTGCTTGGCGCCCTAGGCGGTTAGTGGTGTTGGAGCTCAATCATTGTGGTGTAAAGCTCGGGCAAGCGTCGGGTCTCCAATTAGGTTGTGGAGATCGCCCGAGCAATTTGACGGTACCGTGACCGCCCCAAGGGTTGCCAAAGTGTCTGGGTTCGGTGACCGCCCCAAGGGTTGCCATTTGTACGGGTTTGGTGACCGCCTCAAGGGTCCCTTAGTGGAATCACGACATCTTGCATTGTCGAGGGCGTGAGGAGATTACTGGTGGCCCTAGTGGCTTCTTTGGGAGCATTGTGCCTCCACACCGCTCCAAGCGGAGATTAGCATCCCCAAGGGTGTGAACTTGGGATACATCGTCATCTCCGCGTGCCTCGGTTATCTCTTACCGAGCCCTTTACTTATGCACTTTACTTTGTGATAGCCATATTGTTTCTTGTCATATATCTTGCTATCACCTAAGTAGTTTATCTTGCTTAGCATAAGTTGTTGGTGCACATAGGTGAGCCTAGTTGTTGTAGGTTTTGTGCTTGACAAATTAACCGCTAGGTTTATTCCGCATTTGTTCAAGCCTCAACCGTAATTATTTTAAAGCGCCTATTCACCCCCCTAGGCGACATCCACGATCTTTCAATTGGTATCAGAGCCTCGTCTCTCTTTATTAGGCTTAACCGCCTAGAGAGTAAAGATGTCGACTAGGGGATTAGGATTCTCTGACACTCTTAGTTTCGATGGCACAAATTTTGATGTTTGGGTAATTCGCATGCTTAATCTCTTTAGGGTCATGGACCCAAATTTAGAGCGAATTGTAGATATGGGTTTTTCTCCTCCAAAGGATCCCCAAAGATTATCTTTAGAGGATGAGAAAAACTCTTATCTCAATGCTCAAGCTTCTAATGTGCTTTTCGATGTTTTGAGCAATGTAGTTATATTTCAACTCATGCCGTTCCGGGATGCTCATGAGTTGTGGACAAAGCTTCAAGATAAATATGGCGTGTCCAAGATTTGTGGGGATGATTGTTCTCCCTCCACCTCCGGTCATATAGTCTTCTCAACTTCTTCTACTTCACCTACATGTGGTTTGCCCCAAGGTAATGATATGGTGAGTAGTGTTGGTCATTGCAATGATGATAGTATGCTTATTGTTGATAATCCTCCATCACTTTCTTATTGCAATGCTTCATATTTGGACTTTAACACTTCTAGCACCTTACATGTTTCACATGCTTGTGTTGATAGTCCTTGCATATCATGTAGAAATTGCTTGACTAAATCTCATGATGATATGCTTGCTATATCTTGTTGCCATAATAAAAATGCATGTTTTTCCTCGAGTTGTTGTGCTAACAATGTAGAGGAAACCCAACACTCCATGGAACAAGATGTGGTCTTGAATGGTGCTTCAAGGGATCCTACATCATCATCTATTGCATTTTGCCTTATGGCCAAGGCTTCAAAGGTATCTCCCACTTTGAATCCCAATATATCTTGTGATGATATTGATGATGGCAAGAGTGATGATGATGTTGATTATGATGAAGAGAATGATGATGTTGCCTCCTTAAAAATTAAGGGGGAAATGATTTTTAAAGCTCTTCTTAAGCATAAAATTGCTCGTTCCAACTTCATGGAAATCATGTCTATTGCTATTGAGGGCAAGAAATATATTGATGAGTTGGAATCTCGTCTTGAGGAGCATGAGGTCACCATTGATAAAATGGAAGGTCATGAGCGTGATTACGCTAATGAGATCGCGGACCTCTCCCAAGCTCTCGAACTTGAACAAACCACCGAGGGATCTCTTGAGGAGACTTTTGCTCTAGAATTATCTAGAGTGAAGGAATCTCATGATAGAGCTCTTGAGGTGGCCAATGTTTTTGAAACTAAAACTGAGAAGCTTGAAGTTGCGCATGCTAAACTCCTTGAGGACTTTGGGCACCTCGAAAATGGCTCAAGGGTCATTAAGAGTGAGCTCATCAAACTCACCGAGTCTCATGCACAACTTAAAGCTTCATATTTGAAAGATCTTGCCAAGTTGCCGTCTCCTATTGTTGTTAATGATGATGCTTGTGCTACTAACTCTATTTCTAGTGAAGCATCCATTTTGAAGGAGAATGTTGAGCTAAGGGCTCAACTTGAGTTGCTATCTCGCAATTATGGGAAATTGGAAGAAAGTCATGTAAAGCTTGCAAGCTCTCATGATGATCTTCTAGTATCCCATAAGGTGCTAAAGTTAGCTCATGAGGCTATGATTACTAAGGTAACATCTAGTGAGTCTCATGTGGACATAAGCACTACGTCTAGTCAAAATGCTATATTGCCATGTGCTAGTCCTTGTAATCCATCTACTCATAACATTGGTACTTCTAGTTATGAATTACTTTCCTTGCCTTGTTCCTCTAACATTGAAGCTTATACTTCCTCTAGTACTTGTGTTGATACTAACCATGTAGAGGAAATCAAAGAGCTCAAGGCCCAAGTCACTTCTTTGAAGAAAGACTTGGACAAGTGTCATGAAGGGAAATCCACACTCAACAATATCTTGAGTGTGCAAAAATCCCCCAATGAAAAAGGTGGACTTGGATTCAACTCCAATAAGAAGAAGAAGAAGTCCAAGAGCAACAAGAATAAGGGCCAAGAACAACTCAAGAATTCGGCCAAGATTATTTGCTTCAAGTGCAAAATTGAAGGGCATCATGTTAGATCTTGCCCTTTGAAGAAGAAGGCCATTAGTGACAAGCAAAAAGGGAAGCAGCCACAAGTTCACTCTCATTCTCAACCTCAAGTTGAAGAAAGGCCTCTTCCCAAGAAAACTCAAGCTAATGCTTCTCAAGTTGAGAAATCAAGTGAAAAGAAAGTAAAGAGTAGACGTTGCTACCTATGTCGTGAAAAAGGTCAGGTCGCTTCTTCATGCACGAATGGTACCTTATCCAACCCTATTCTAATTGATGATATCTATTCTCTTGGGAAGGATAAGGTTGGCAATGTGTTTGCCAAATTTGTTGGTACTCAAAGTGGTGTCAAGAAAAGAACCATTTGGGTAGCCAAGCCTATTGTGACTAACCTCTTAGGACCCAACTTGGTTGGGGACCAACTAGCTCATACTTGATCAATAGGTGTTGTTGGAGGTCATTGGAGACTTGGCTACATTATGAAGAATTAAGGGGTCTTCATCATTCATATTGCCTCAAGCCAAGTCATTCGGATTATCAAGTTTCCATCTCATATCCAATGTGCCTCCTTGCGGTAACTTGTACTTAAATTGTTTACATTGAAAGTTACTTGCCCCTTTGCATGTTTTGGTTTTGTTCCTTGCATCTGTTTGTATATTTGTGTCTCCAAATTGCTTATCTTGAGTAATCAAGTATATGTATGTTGGTTTGCACTTCATGTACATGTGTGTGTTCGTTGAGCCTTTGCGCATCTTGGTTGTATCTTAGTTGGCTCTTGTGAGAGATTAATGGAATATCCCATTATGGGGGAGTGATGTGCTTTGTGCACCTCACAATCCTATAAATGTGTGGACATGAGTAATACCATCTAGTATTGATATTACAAGATTATCTAGTCGCTATGTGGTATGTATTCTCATCAGAAATTCAAATTCTAAATAGTCCATTAATTATCTCTTGTTGGATCCTTTTAATTTCCTCTTGTCTATCTTTAATTGGTATCACATTATGGGGGAGTAATGTGCTATGTGTGTATTACTAGCCTAGAAAATGTGTACATTTGAGATATTGTCACCTAGAATTGATATTGTAATTTATCTTGTTCCTAGGTGGCATGTTAGCTCTACAAGTTGCAATTTGCTTGTGTTTGGAGTGAAGATGATGTTGGATTTCCTTGCTATCTACCAACGGGAATCATTTCCAAATACTTCTTGTCTTTTGACAATTGGTACTCACTTATGTGTCGTAGAAATTATTAATCATCTCTACATTGGCCTTTGCTTTTATTTGCCTTATCTCTTGCCTAGGATTGTATCCACTCCCTTTGTCTTCCATACCACTTGTGGATCTTGTTAATTTCTTGATCTTGTCTAGTGTTTTCTAGATATAGTGAAAGTGGTGATCCCACCTTGTGCATTTTGTATTCAAATGCAAATTCTCTATAATGCACTAGTCTTGGGGGAGCTATCCTATTTTCTATAAGACACTCATCTTGCGATCCTTATCAAGTGTGTGTTGGTGGAAGGCAAGCCGTTTTCTTTTTGGTACTTTGTGCCATCATGAAACTTTGTAGAGAGCTTGGTTTGTTTGGAACCATCCTCTCTTTTGGGAGTTTGATATCTTTTTTTAGTGTGTATCAACCGATTCTCATTCCTCGATGTATCTTTTATGGATATCCTCCAAGTGATGATTTATTCATTTGGTACCTTTTCTTCACTTGGTTTTTCTTTGTCTTATGGTATCGCTTCTTGAAAGTCTTGAGCATGCATATTAATTTGATGTAGTATTTTTAGCATGCTTTCTTTCTTGGACCCAATATATAGGGGAAACTCCACCAAGTCTCAAATTGGATGAGATGTGCATGAAATTCATTTTCATATCTATATGCACATATTTATGTGGAGGTTGTCCTATGTATTGTTGGTTCTCTAACTCTTTGGTCCCAATGAGTTTGGGTACCATTTTGTTTGTGTTGTTGTTCTAGGAACAATTGGAGATGCATTGGATGCTCGGCTCACTCACAAGGAAGATGGTGTCATCATGTGCTAATTGGAGTCAAGCTAGGATGATCAATGAACTACTACCTACCTTTAATTGGTATCTACTACATCCTTCCAATGATATCTCGGTAACAAGTATCTCTTCATGCATTCTTTCTAGCATTCAACCTTGTGTAGGTTGCATCTTAGCATGTTTTTCATTCCATCTTGTGATACTTGTTTCCTTTCTCAAAGAATCTCAACGATAATCTCATGTTGCTAGTTGTGATGTCTTTGATGGGTGTGTGGTAGGAATTCATTTATATACTATAAGACCATATCTAGCCATGTGCTATGCTTCCAAGCAAATATCTTATTGGTATATGTATGACTTCCTTTTGGATATCTTGTTCCTTTGTGTTGTAACTATTTCGTGTGTACATCCTTCTTTGTAGATATATATATCATCATGATTTTGTCTACCTAGAATCTTATACATTTGAGAGAAGTTGCATATCTAGATGATATCCTTTCTTTCAAGTCCATCTTTTCTTTCTTGTATTATTTCTTTGGTGGCCCCGTGAAAGCTTTGCCTTGAGTACGAATCTTACCTTGTTGCATCTTGATGCACTCTTGTGTGGTGAAGATATTTTGTCTCTTGCTTGTCTTGATGAGGCTTTTGCCATCTCGATTGGTATCCCTCCTCTTGACATAGCTTTCACTTTCTTTCTTCACCATGGGTTGTCACAAGCGTTGGTTATTCTTTTTGCATGTTGAGTGTGCTTGTGAACCCCTTTGCTTGGTGTGTGTGGGAAGGACATGTCATGCACCTTGTATCTCCACTTCAAGACTATGTTGATGCTTAATGCTCATCCGTACATTAGTCTTCTCAAGTGCATTGCCTTGACTCACACCCATCATTTTGGTTGAGCCCATTCTTATGTTGCCTCTTTTACTTGTTGCTCAACCATGTGTTTGTTGCAAGTACTAGGCTTATTTACCTATATGCTCACTTGCACTTGTTGTAAGTTTCTATTGATTTTGGGGAGCTATGATCCTATTTTGTGCACTTTGTATCCTAATACAAAAATTCTTGATGTGCACAAATCATGGGGAGCTTCTCTAGTTTCTTTAGAACACTCCTCTGCTCATATCATAATATCTTTATTCATGTGGCACGTAGGTTCATTGGTCTAGTTGGTTCAATTGGTATATTTTGATAGCTTGCTTCAATTTGTATCTTTTGATTGCTTGATTGCTTGTTTCTCTCTTTGTTATGTCTTTGTGGCATATCATTCTTTTGCAATCTTGGTGCCTCAATATAGTTGGTCTTCCTCCAAGTATTACCTTTGGATATGTGTATGGCATTCCACTCTCTTGTTGAGAAATACACAACTTTTGGATGAACACCTTTTATATTGGTCTTCTTAGCTTTCGCCCATTTTGGCAATCGATGCCAATGGGGGAGAAGTTTCAGAGAGTTTTGTGGAGAAGTATTCAGAGTTTTCTCCTTGCTTTGGTTTTGTTCCTAAGCATTTGCATCTCATACGCATGCATTATTGGTTGTTGCATTGCATGGTGATGCATAATTCCTTATATAAACTCTCTTGAAAGTGATTGTCATCAATTACCAAAATGGGGGAGATTGAAAGGACATGCGGTGCCCCCTTGTGTGGTTTTGGTAATTGATGACATACTCTATGGACTAATGGTTGCATTGAGTTATATTTGAAGGATTTGTCCATAGGCATTTCTTGAAGTGCATGTATTGGTTTCAAGGAGTTTATGTGTTGACCAAGGTGCTATTAAGGAATTATCCAAAGATTGGTCATGTGAGTGTTGAGCTTATTGCAAGCATGTCTTGAAGAAGAAGATTGTGTGATCATTCATGTTTACCTTCAAGACATCATCCAAACTAAGAGAGTTGGAAAGATTCAAGGTTGATCAAGACTAAGTCAATAGTGAATCAAGTTGATCAACTCACAAAGCGTAAAAGATGTACCGAGAGGGATCAAGTGATCCCATGGTATGGTAAGCATTGTCCATTGCACTTTGTGTACTAACCCATGGTCTATGTGAGAGTTCTATGTGGGGTTAGGTACATGTCCATGGGCTTGCGTCAAGAGGAAGATATCATACAACCCATGGAAAGGATGACATCAAGTAGTGATCGTCATCAAGATTGTCATGTGCAAGTTCAAGTGTAGCATCACGAAGAGATCAAGTGTGCCATCCATTGTGGTGTCAATGGACTTGTGAAGATGTGCCGAAGAGTGGCTCACCCATAGTGGAGTATGGGGGAGCAATCATCTAGTCTCCATCGACCCAACACAATCAAGAAAGGTGGTCCATCTTGAGGAGGACAAGATCGTCATCATCTAGCTCAAGTGGATCATGTGCAAGGAAAAGGTTTGCCCTTGATAGGTTTTCTATTTTACCAGTCTCATGGTGGTAGTTGGGAGACCGGGTTATAGGATCGATAGCCGTACTATCAAGGGTGGCTCTCAAGTGAGTAGCTTGATCGTATCGTTCGTCGAGAGCTCAAACCATTGCATCCTTGCATCATGTTTCTTGGTTGTTGTTTGGTTCTCTTTGTGAGTCTTAGAGCTTATGGTCATCTTGATGACAAGCTTGAGTTCATCGAAGACGGAGTTTGCATGCGTCTTCTATGATGTTTTCGGTGTTGGAGGTTTTACCGGTCTTATCCGAGGAAGGGTTCTCACCATTTTCTTTTGGGACTTTTCTCATTTGCTTCTTATTGATATTTATATCAAGATTGTGTTAGCCCTTGTCGCTAGCTTTCCAACAAACTTGGTTTCGTCGAATTCGGAGTCCGAATGCAGAAGTTGTGGTAGTTTTGGTGTTCTGAAAAGGCTGCAGCGGTACTACCGCGGGTAGGAGGTGAAGTAATTTTTTACTATCGCCCTTGGGAGCGGTACTACCGCTCTTGGTAGCGGTACTACCACTTGGAGCAGTACTACCGCGGCTACTTCCGTGGCTACTTCCGCTCGGGACCAAAAACTCGTCACAAGTCCAGCGGTGGTACGCACGGATGTAATTTTTAGTACTAGCAGTAGTACCGCTTCCCTTAGCAGTAGTACCGCTACCCTTAGCAGTAGTACCGTGATGTCAAGAGGTACTACCGCTCGGTCTTGGGCTGTGAGCATAACGGTTGGATTTTTCCCCACCTATAAAGGGGTCTTCTTCCCATTGAACCTTATCCTTTGAGCTCGTGTTCTTCCCCATTGTTGACCTTCTTGAGCTTGCTAACTCTCAATCCCTCCATGGATTCTTGCTAGTTTTGAGGGAAAAGAGAGGAGATCTAGATCCACATTTCCACCAATCACTTTCTCCTCTATGCGAGGGGAACCCCTTGGATCTAGATCTTGGAGTTCTTGGTGTTCTCCTTCTTGTTCTTCCTCTTATTTTCTTTCCTAGCATTAGTTTCTTCCGTGGGATTTGAGAGAGAAGGACTTGGGCACTCCGTGTGCCCTTTCCATTGCATTTGGTGCATCGGTTTGAGTTTTCCACGGTGATACGTGGAAGTTACAAGTTGAGAAGCTTATTACTCTTGGGTGCTTGGTGCCCTTGAGCTTGTTCCTCTTGGGTGCTTAGGCGCCCTAGGCGGTTGGTGGTGTTCGAGCTCAATCATTGTGGTGTAAAGCTCCGGGCAAGCGTCGGGTCTCCAATTAGGTTGTGGAGATCGCCTGAGCAATTTGATGGTACCGTGACCGCCCCAAGGGTTGCCAAAGTGTATGGGTTCGGTGACCGCCCCAAGGGTTGCCATTTGTACGGGTTCGGTGACCGCCTCAAGGGTCCCTTAGTGGAATCACGGCATCTTGCATTGTGCGAGGGCGTGAGGAGATTCTGGTGGCCCTAGTGGCTTCTTGGGAGCATTGTGCCTCCACACCGCTCCAAACGGAGATTAGCATCCCCAAGGGTGTGAACTTCGGGATACATCGTCATCTCCGCGTGCCTCGGTTATCTCTTACCCGAGCCCTTTACTTATGCACTTTACTTTGTGATAGCCATATTGTTTCTTGTCATATATCTTGCTATCACCTAAGTAGTTTTTCTTGCTTAGCATAAGTTGTTGGTGCACATAGGTGAGCCTAGTTGTTGTAGGTTTTGTGCTTGACAAATTAACCGCTAGGTTTATTCCGCATTTGTTCAAGCCTCAACCGTAATTATTTTAAAGCGCCTATTCACCCCCCCTAGGCGACATCCACGATCTTTCAATTGGTATCAGAGCCTCGTCTCTCTTTATTAGGCTTAACCGCCTAGAGAGTAAAGATGTCGACTAGGGGATTAGGATTCTCTGACACTCTTAGTTTCGATGGCACAAATTTTGATGTTTGGGTAATTCGCATGCTTAATCTCTTTAGGGTCATGGACCCAAATTTAGAGCGAATTGTAGATATGGGTTTTTCTCCTCCAAAGGATCCCCAAAGATTATCTTTAGAGGATGAGAAAAACTCTTATCTCAATGCTCAAGCTTCTAATGTGCTTTTCGATGTTTTGAGCAATGTAGTTATATTTCAACTCATGCCGTTCCGGGATGCTCATGAGTTGTGGACAAAGCTTCAAGATAAATATGGCGTGTCCAAGATTTGTGGGGATGATTGTTCTCCCTCCACCTCCGGTCATATAGTCTTCTCAACTTCTTCTACTTCACCTACATGTGGTTTGCCACAAGGTAATGATATGGTGAGTAGTGTTGGTCATTGCAATGATGATAGTATGCTTATTGTTGATAATCCTCCATCACTTTCTTATTGCAATGCTTCATATTTGGACTTTAACACTTCTAGCACCTTACATGTTTCACATGCTTGTGTTGATAGTCCTTGCATATCATGTAGAAATTGCTTGACTAAATCTCATGATGATATGCTTGCTATATCTTGTTGCCATAATAAAATGCATGTATTTCCTCGAGTTGTTGTGCTAACAATGTAGATGAAACCCAACACTCCATGGAACAAGATGTGGTCTTGAATGGTGCTTCAAGGGATCCTACATCATCATCTATTGCATTTTGCCTTATGGCCAAGGCTTCAAAGGTATCTCCCACTTTGAATCCCAATATATCTTGTGATGATATTGATGATGGCAAGAGTGATGATGATGTTGATTATGATGAAGAGAATGATGATGTTGCCTCCTTAAAATTAAGGGGAAATGATTTTAAAGCTCTTCTTAAGCATAAAATTGCTCGTTCCAACTTCATGGAAATCATGTCTATTGCTATTGAGGGCAAGAAATATATTGATGAGTTGGAATCTCGTCTTGAGGAGCATGAGGTCACCATTGATAAAATGGAAGGTCATGAGCGTGATTACGCTAATGAGATTATGGACCTCTCTCAAGCTCTTGAACTTGAACAAACCACCGAGGGATCTCTTGAGGAGACTTTTGCTCTAGAATTATCTAGAGTGAAGGAATCTCATGATAGAGCTCTTGAGGTGGCCAATGTTTTTGAAACTAAAAATGATAAGCTTGAAGTTGCACATGTCAAACTCCTTGAGGACTTTGATCACCTAAAAAATGGCGCAAGGGTCATTAAGAGTGAGCTCACCGGACTCACCGAGTCTCATGCACAACTTAAAGCTTCGTATTTAAAAGAGCTTGCCAAGTTGCCTTCTCGTCTTGTTATTAATGATGATGCTTGTGCTACTAACTCTATTTCTTGTGAAGCATCCATTTTGAAGGAGAATGTTGAGCTAAAGGATCAACTTGAGTTATTATCTAGCAATTATGGGAAATTGAAAGAAAGTAATGTAAATCTCACAAGCTCTCATGATGATGTTCTAGTATCCCATAAGATAGCTCACGACGCTATGATTACTAAGGTAACATCTAGTGAGCCTCATGTGGATACTAGCACTACTTCAAGTCAAAATGCTATATTGCCATATGCTAGTCCATGTAATTCATCTACTCATAACATTGGTACATCTTGTGATGAATTGCTTTCCTTGCCTTGTTCCTCTAACATTGAAGCTTATACTTCCTCTAGTACTTGTGTTGATACTAACCATGTAGAGGAAATCAAAGAGCTCAAGGCCCAAGTCACTTCTTTGAAGAAAGACTTGGACAAGTGTCATGAAGGAAATCCACACTCAACAATATCTTGAGTGTGCAAAATCCCCAATGACAAAGGTGGACTTGGATTCAACTCCAATAAGAAGAAGAAGTCCAAGAGCAACAAGAATAAGGGCCAAGAACAACTCAAGAAATCGGCCAAGATTATTTGCTTCAAGTGCAAAATTGAAGGGCATCATGTTAGATCTTGCCCATTGAAGAAGAAGGCCATTAGTGACAAGCAACAAGGGAAGCAGCCACAAGTTCAATCTCATTCTCAACCTCAAGTTGAAGAAAGGCCTCTTCCCAAGAAAACTCAAGCTAATGCTTCTCAAGTTGAGAAATCAAGTGAGAAGAAAGTAAAGAGTAGACGTTGCTACCTATGTCGTGAGAAAGGTCACGTCGCTTCTTCATGCACTAGTGGTACCTTATCCAACCCTATTCTAATTGATGATATCTATTCTCTTGGGAAGGATAAGGTTGGCAATGTGTTTGCCAAATTTGTTGGTACTCAAAGTGGTGTCAAGAAAAGAACCATTTGGGTAGCCAAGCCGGTTGTGACTAACCTCTTAGGACCCAACTTGGTTGGGGACCAACTAGCTCATACTTGATCAATAGGTGTTGTTGGAGGTCATTGGAGACTTGGCTACATTATGAAGAATTAAGGGGTCTTCATCATTCATATTGCCTCAAGCCAAGTCATTCGGATTATCAAGTTTCCATCTCATATCCAATGTGCCTCCTTGCGGTAACTTGTACTTAAATTGTTTACATTGAAAGTTACTTGCCCTTTGCATGTTTTGGTTTTGTATCTTGCATCTGTTTGTATATTTGTGTTCCAAATTGCTTATCTTGAGTAATCAAGTATATGTATGTTGGTTTGCACTTCATGTACATGTGTGTGTGTGTTGAGCCTTTTGCATCTTGGTTGTATCTTAGTTGGCTCTTGTGAGAGATTAATGGAATATCCCATTATGGGGGAGTGATGTGCTTTGTGCACCTCACAATCCTATAAATGTGTGGACATGAGTAATACCATCTAGTATTGATATTACAAGATTATCTAGTCGCTATGTGGTATGTATTCTCATCAGAAATTCAAATTCTAAATAGTCCATTAATTATCTCTTGTTGGATCCTTTTAATTTCCTCTTGTCTATCTTTAATTGGTATCACATTATGGGGGAGTAATGTGCTATGTGCATATGACAAGCCTAAAAAATGTGTACGTTTAAGATATTGTCACCTAGAATTGATATTGTAATTTATCTTGTTCCTAGGTGGCATGTTAGCTCTACAAGTTGCAATTTGCTTGTGTTTGGAGTGAAGATGATGTTGGATTTCCTTGCTATCTACCAACGGGAATCATTTCCAAATACTTCTTGTCTTTTGACAATTGGTACTCCAGTTGGGACGAGGCGATTGTGCAACCCGGACATTTTGAGTATGTGCTCCTTGACGAACTATTTTCCTCCATCTTACAACTATAGAACTTGTCGGAACTTCATATCTCGACCGGGCATGAGCTTGGAAAACCATTTTCATCTCCTCAAACATCTCATATGCTCCGTGTTGCTCAAAGCGCTTTTGGAGCCCGGTTCTAAGCTGTAAAGCATGCCGCCTGAACGAGGAGTAATCATCAAGACGCGAGACTGCCAAGCGTTCATAACGTCTTGGTTCTCTGGGATGGGTGCTTCACCTAGCGGTGCTTCTAGGACATATTGTTTCTTGGCTGCTATGAGGGTGATCCTCGGGTTCGGACCCAGTCCGAATAGTTGCTGCCATCATCTTTCAGCTTGGTTTCTCTAGGAGCAGCGTTGAAGTTCATGTTGACATGGCGTTGGCCATTTGATCTACAAGACATTTTTGCAAAGATTTTAGACTAATGTTCATGATAATTAAGTTCATCTAATCAAATTATTTAATGAACTCCCACTCAGATTTGACATCCTCTAGTCATCTAAGTGTTACATGATCCGAGTCGACTAGGTCGTGTCCGATCATCACGTGAGACGGACTAGTCATCATCGGTGAACATCTCCATGTTGATCATATCTTCCATCGACTCATGTTCAACCTTTCGGTCTCTTGTGTTCGAGGCCATGTCTGTACATGCTAGGCTCATCAAGTTAACCTAAGTGTTTTGCATGTGTAAAACTGTCTTACACCCGTTGTATGTGAGCGTAGGAATCTATCACACCCGATCATCACGTGGTGCTTGAAGCGCGAACTTTAGCAGCGGCGCACAGTTAGAGAGAACACTTTCTTGGAATTATTATAAGGGATCATCTTATTTACTACCGTCGTTCTAAGTAAACAAGATGCATAAACATAATAAACATCACATGCAATTATATAGTAGTGACATGATATGGCCAATTTCATATAGCTCCTTTGATCTCCATCTTCGGGGCTCCACGATCATCTTGTCACCGGCATGACACCATGATCTCCATCATCATGATCTCCATCATCATGATCTCCATCATCGTGTCTCCATGAAGTTGCTCGCCAACTATTACTTCTACTACTATAGCTAACGGTTTAGCAATAAAGCAAAGTAATTACATGGCGTTGAATCAATGACACGCAGGTCATACAATAATTAAGACAACTCCTATGGCTCCTGCCGGTTGTCATACTCATCGACATGCAAGTCGTGATTCCTATTACAAGAACATGATCTCATACCTCACAATATATCATTCATCATTCATCACAACTTTTGGCCATATCACATCACAAGGCAATTGCTGCAAAAACAAGTTAGGCGTCCTCTAATTGTTGTTGCATCTTTTATGTGGCTGCAATAGGGTTCTAGCAAGAACGTTTTCTTACCTCTGAAAAAGCCACAGCGTGATTTGTCAACTTCTATTTACCCTTCATAAGGACCCTTCTTATCGAATCCGCTCCAACTAAAGTGGGAGAGCAGACACCCGCTAGCCACCTTATGCAACTAGTGCATGTCGATCGGTGGAACCTGTCTCACGTAAGCGTCGTGTAAGGTCGGTCGGGCCGCTTCATCCCACAATACCGCTGAAGCAAAATAAGACTAGTAACGGCAAGAAAGTTGACAACATCTCGCCCACAACAGATTTGTGTTCTACTCGTGCAATAGAGAACTACGCATAGACCTAGCTCATGATGGCCTTTGTTGGGGAGCGTTGCAGAAAATAAAATTTCTCCTACGGTTTCACCAAGATCCATCTATGAGTTCATCTAGCAACAGTGATAGGAGTGCATCTACATACCTTTGTAGATCGCGGCGGAAGCGTTCAAGAGAATGGGGTTGAGGAGTCGTGCTCGTCATGATCCAAATCACCGATGACCAAGTGCGAGCGGACAGCACCTCCGCGTTCAACACGCGACGGGGCAGATGGCGTCTCCGCACCTTGATCCAGCAAGGAGGAGGAGAGGTTGAAGAAGATCCAGCAGCACGGACGGCGTGGTGGTGGATGCAGCGAGGTTCCGTGAGCCGCCGAGCTTACGTGAGAGGAGAGGTGTAGCGAGGGAGGGAGGGGCGCCCGGTGTTGGGTGCGGCTGCCTCCCACCCCCTCTTTATATAGGGACCCGAGCGCCGGCCCTAGGAGATGGGATCTCCTAGGGGGGCAGCCAAGGGGAGACTTGCCCCCAAGGCAAGTGGGCGCCCCCCTTAGGGTTCCCAACCCTAGGCGCAAAGGGGCCCAGGCGCACCAGCCCACCAGGCTGGTTCCCCTCCACTTCAGCCCATGGGGCCCTCGGGATAGGTTGCCCCACCGGTGGACCCCAGGACCCTTCCGGTGGTCGGTACAATACCAGTGGACCCGAAACTTTCCCGATGGCGAAACTTCGACTTCCCATATATAATTCTTTACCTGCGGGCCATTACGGAACTCCTCGCGACGTCCGGGATCTCATCCGGGACTCCGAACAACTTTCGGTTTGCTGCATACTCATATTCATACAACCCTAGCGTCACCGAACCTTAAGTGTGTAGACCCTACGGGTTCGGGAGACAGGCAGACATGACCGAGACTGCTCTCCGGTCAATAACCAACAGCGGGATCTGGATACCCATGTTGGCTCCCACATGCTCCTCGATGATCTCATCGGATGAACCACGATGTCGAGGATTCAAGCAACCCCGTATACAATTCCCTTTGTCAATCGGTATGTTACTTGCCCGAGATTCGATCGCCGGTATCCCAATACCTCATTCAATCTCGTTACCGGCAAGTCACTTTACTCGTATCGTAATGCATGATTCCGTGACCAAACACTTGGTCACCTTGAGCTCATTTTGATGATGCATTACCGAGTGGGCCAGTGATACCTCTCCGTAATACGGAGTGACAAATCCCAGTCTCGATCCATGTCAACCCAACAGACACTTTCGGAGATACCTGTAGTGCACCTTTATAGTCACCGAGTTACGTTGTGGCGTTTGGTACACCAAAGCACTCCTACGGTATCCGGGAGTTACGATCTCATGGTCTAAGGAAAGGATACTTGACATTGGAAAAGCTCTAGCAAGCGAACTACGATCTTGTGCTATGCTTAGGATTGGGTCTTGTCCATCACATCATTCTCCTAATGATGTGATCCGTTATCAATGACATCCAATGTCCATAGTCGGAAACCATGACTATCTATTGATCAACGAGCTAGTCAACTAGAGGCTCACTAGGGACATGTTGTAGTCTATGTATTCACACGTGTATTACGATTTCCGGATAATACAATTATAGCATGAATGAAAGACAATTATCATGAACAAGGAAATATAATAATAATCCTTTTATTATTGCCTCTAGGGCATATTTCCAACACCCGCCGGTCTACCTCCTAAGCACTCCGGGGTCTGGGTCCATCGCCCTTTGAACTCCGGGTCGTTATGCGACGAGCCGGGACGAGCACCACCTCTACTGGATGGCACTGGCCTGACAGGCCCACAATGCTTGGCGGGCGTCGACAAAGCTTGGTACGATCTCTGCTGACGTCGAGGCCCATATCTATTATCGCGTGGTGGTTAGTGCGTAAAGGCTAGAGGCCAACTCAGAACAAATACCCAAACCTATTAGTGCATTATTAAAATAAGTGACGGCTGTCGGGACAAGTCCGGAGCTATCACCCCCTCCTAGGTGATACCGCTGAACAGCCAGCCGCCACTGTAACAACTCCTCGGGTGCTCTCCGGGCCCGCCTGACTTTCACCAATGTCTCAAGTAAAGTTAAGGTAACTGTGTGTCCAGACATCAAGGGGAAAACCCGAGGAATCACCCCCGATGGATTCCACTCAATGTAATAATCAAGGTGAACGTAAGAGGGACCACCCTCGAGGTCACACTTGAGGTGTTGCATGACAGAGCCGTATCGGGAATGGTGAAAGAGGAAATCACCCTCGATGACCACGACCGAATAGCTACACTACAGAATTATCATCAGGAGTGCGTTATGAGGGATCACCCTCGACACTCGATAGTAGCTCTACAGATTCGAGCAACTAAAGGAGCGTGATGTGATGTGAGGTGTCAGGCTCTGTTCGTCGATCACGTTGATCGAGGCATCGATGATGAAGCAGGGGCAACAAGGACAAGGTGGGGGTCACATTGATGGATCACTAACCAACCTATACTAAGCAGTTTAGGATAAGCAGGTAAGGTACAACAGCAGGTTGCAAAAGCAGGCTATGCATCAGAATAGGAGCAAACAATAACAGTAGCAAAATCTAATGCAAGCATAAGAGAATGGAATGGGCGATATCGGGATGATCAAAGGGGGGGCTTGCTGGAAGCTCCGCTGAAAGGAAGAAGGGTAAGTGGTCGGCGTGAGTAAATCACGGGGCATCAGCAGCGGTCTCGGGGTCTACCGGAGTGAAGAGGGGGAAGAAACAGTAAATATAGAGCAAACAGATGCATGACAAGTCAATAAGCAGCGCTAGGGGTGAACTAACGCAAGGCTACGCTGTACCGGCGAAGGGGGATAACATCCGGGAAAGTTTTCCCGAAGTTTGGCATTTTCGGACAGATGAAACGGAGGGGGGACAGTTGCATGTTCGCTATGCTAGGGACGTGTGGCAGACGAGCGGACCGCGTATTCGGATTCGTCTCGTCATTCTGAGCAACTTTCATGTATAAAACTTTTTCATCCGAGTACGGATTATTTTACATGATTTTTTAAAGATTTAAACAATGTTTTGAAATTCCTTGAAATTCTGCTAAGTCTGAGAATTCGCCAGTTTTAAACATCTTTTAGCTGTTTTCAAAAGGCTAAAACTATGGATCTGTAACTCGTATGATTTTGTGCCTTATATCAGTTTTGAGAATTTTTTTGTGGTCTACAAGATAGTAGCACTTTCATCTCTGTTAGAGTTCATTTGCTTGATCATCAACAACTCTAAAGTAGCTATGAAAATAAAGCTGTTTTCAGTTTTTCAGTTAACAGAACGTTGAACTTTGTGATTTTCGTAGGAATTAATCCACTCATCGAAAGATTTGGTCCAGTGGAATAAAATGAAGTTTGTCAAGTATACTTTTTACTCATATTAATTTTACCCATGTTAACCGCTGATTAGACGTTGTTTATAGGCTGTACAGAGGACCAGACAATGTCAAATTAGAAAAGCTAGCACTAGCTACAGTAACTGAATGTTACTATAGTAGTGTAGCATAGCAGCAGGCAGCTGCGGGAGCAGGAAAGCAACAGCGAAGCGTGCTGTGCACGCGCGTGCTGGCGCTGGCCTTGGCGAGGCGGGCGACGCGTGGCGCGCCGCGCTTCGTCTTGAGTGGCGCGAGGTGCGGCGATCGCGTCGCTTCATGATATAGCGCCGGGCGAATGTGGCGGCGGCGACACGCAGCATCAGAAGTAGAGCAGCAGGGAGGCAGCGCGGCGCAAAGTAGCAGCAGCCAGCGAAGGCAACATTAGTTGTCTCCCGGTCACAGGCGCGCGCGCACGGGGCGGCTGTGGAGCAGGACGGGACGGCCGATGGAGAGACGGAGATGCGCGCAGCGGCCAAGGGAGGCTCCGATTGCGGCGGAGCGGGGCGCAGGCTGCGAGGTTGGCGGTGGGTGGCGGCAGCGCCGTGCGGGGGCTGCGGCGTGGTGATGCGGGGCGGTAGCGTGGCGAGGCGGTCGAGCCAACCGGGCGGCGGCGTACGCGGGCAGCGGACCATAGGGCGCGTGTGGAGTGCGGACGGGCGCGACTGCGAATGGGGAGGGACGCGGCCATGATGTGGTGAGCGCGGGCAAAAGCCCGGCCGCGGGCACGACGGCCTCGGCGACGGAATCGAGCGCGGTGGTCTCGGGTCCGAGCCCAGGGACTCGTCCGAGATGAACCAAGGCGCACACGTGTTGGGTGCGGCCGGAGGTGCTGAGCATGCACGTGGGCTCGGGGTGCGGGCTGCGGCCACAGGGGCCACGCCGGTGAGCGCGACCGCGCGGCGGAAGCGCGAGTGCGTCGGGGGCGAGCTACGGCTTACGAGGAGAGCAGCGGGAAGAGGGGCCGGACGTGGTGCTCACCGGGCTCCTGCAGATGTGCTAAAGCGGGCTCGGGGGAGGCCTGTAGGAGCGAGACGACGGCGGCGAGCACGGCGACTGGAGGTTGAAGAAGGGGAGGCAGCGAGCGTTTCGGTGGCTGCGGGCATTGGCGGAGACGACGAGGCCATTGCGCTACTCCTCGAGATGAAGCAGAGCACCAGCTCGACGAAGACGAGGGCCCCGGAGCTCGTGGCCAGGACGCGGGGACGAGTCGACGCCGGTGGTCGTGGCTAAGGCTGCGGATCTGGAGGGGGAGCGTGAGGGAAGAGGGGTTAGGGTTCGGTGGCGCGAGGGAGGCGACGGGGTAGGTCTTATAGGCGCCGAGGTCGCCGGGGTAGCCGCCGGATGGTCGCCACGGCGATGGCCGGGGCCGTGGCGGCCATCGGTGCTGTCCACGCCTCCTCTGTGAACAGAGGAGGAGGGGGAAACGGGGCGCAGTGGGCTGGCCTGGTGGCCCGAGCCGCTTCGGCTGACTGGGCCAAGTGGCCCAGAGAGGGGGTTTTTCCTTTTTGTGCTCTTGTCTTTTGTTTTTTTTCTTTTATTTAGTTTCTGTTTAATAGCTTTCTATTTTATTTTCTATATATTTTAGCTTTATAAAATATAGTAACAACATCTAAATTGGTTTTACTAATTATACCACTTCCACATTTAGTTTGAGATTCAAATAAAATAGTTTAGTATTTTTATAATTTAAAAAGCATTTAATAATTCTTTTTAGCCATTGTTATATTCACCAAAGGGTATTTAAATATTTTACAAAAGTGTTGGGTCACCACCATAATTAGTTATGGTATATTTGCCACACTTTGAATATTTTATTTTGCTTGTTTGAGAAATTTGAATTTTGGACTGTGATTTGGATCAACCGAGGATTAGCAATACTAATATGATGACATGGCACCATTAACATGAGATTACTGTAGCTTAATTATCCGGGCATCACAGATACGACCACACGTGGGCAGGGCAACGGAGGCGTCGCCGAGCAGGCCACCGCGCCGGCAAGCAGGCAGGCCGCTCCGCCCGCGCCGCGAGGCGAGCAGGCAGGCAGCGCCGACAAGCAGGCAGGCTGCGCCGACGAGCAGGAAGGCCGTGCCGCCGCGCGCCGCCGAGCGAGGCAGGCCGACGCGCCGTGCGCTGTCCTCCGCTCGAGCTGGCTGGCTAGCCCCCGCCGTTGGCCTCCCGTTAACGGTCAACCTGACTTGTGGGCCCAACATGTCAGGAAGGCATTTAGAAGAGATAAATTGTGCACTTTCTACACTTTGTAGTTTTTTGCCACGGATTAGGACAAAAATGGTAGTTTTTCGCACAAAAATGTAAAGCGGTAGTTTCTGGGCACGGTTCCATGAGTTGTGGTAGTTTTTGGTTAAATACTTGAAAAAAGAGAGGGGCAAACGTAAAAAAAGACTTCGTGGGGTCCTTTGGCCTATCTTTCTTTCCCCTCTGGCAAGACCACTAGGGAAATCCCCCCCACCCCTCCTCCCTCTTATCTCTGCGGGCGAGTACGTGGATTCACCTCCCCTTTACCTGCTACTCCAACGGCCGGCGGCGAGGAGGAGAATTCTAGCGCTTCGACTCTGGTTAGTAGACAAGTTAGGGTCTAGTCCTCGCAGGGGCGTGCTCATCTTCGAGTTGGTCTTCCGGGTTTCAATCCTCTTTGAGTTCGTCCATCGGGACGGATTAGACGGCGCTCTCACCTTGAAATAATTTTTATTATAGTTGGGATTGAGATGCAAGAAAAATATACAAGTCCTTGTCGCAAGAAACTATATAAACGAAAGGTTTAAAAACTTGTGAAGAAGGATTGAAAATGATGTTTATTATTTTCATTTGTTAAGTACGTACATTTTATTTTACATTGAAGTACAAACACTGGCGGGAATACTGCTAACGTGTTTGAAAACAAGCTACGGCAAGGCGTTTACGTCCTTGATACTTGGCTTGACTCTGAGTATCAGTAGGATTAACTTTTTTTTGCGAGGATCAGTACGTAGGATTAACTTATCTAGAAAGGATTCACGTCGACGAGTTTAACTGATAATTTACAAATCATCTCCCTACAGAAGTTCCGAACTAAATACGTACTAATCGGCGTAGTAATAATCAAGCAAGTAGTAGCATTGGACTGAGGAATAGTTTTCGGTCGCTACGGGATCATACATAGTATACTCCCTCCATTCTTTAAAGAGTGTACTTCCAACTTTATTGGAAAGTCAAACTTTTTTATATTTGACCATATTTATACAATAGTACACCAGTATTTATATCATCAAATTAGTAGATTTAGATTCATGATAACATATATTACCATCATATAACAATTTGGTTTCACAAACATTGATATATTTTTGCACAAACTCAGTCAAACTTTAAGATAGTTTGACCCTCCAACAAAATTGAAAGTACACACTTTAAAAGAGGTAGTAAGTATGTACTCCAGATTGCCAGGAGAAAGGGGAAGAGCACTGATGAAACTATGGCGGCGCGTGCATCAGTCGAAGAGCAGCGCAGCGTGGGGGCGCAACTTATAATATACAACGAAATTTTGCTTTCAGAAAAGCAACAATAAGCTTATAATAATGGACTTATCACAAAAAAAATTCCAGAAAGAGTACGCCTAAAGTATACTATAGCCTTATAGAAGATAGAGGTTTAATTACAAGAAAAAGAACACGATGGAACGAACCACAGCCGGTCACCTTCGTATCCCCCACTCCACTCCACTAGTACAAACGCTACTACTCGCGATACAATAGACTACCTTCCCTACCTAGTTGTGCCCACAATTAAGAAGGAATGAATTATTGGCATTGGTATTTCCCATAAAGAAGAAATAAAATAAAATAATAACTAAAAGAATAAAAACAATGAAGTTTTGTTAGGAAAAATGAATTAGTGGCATTGGTATCATCCTTAGAGAAGAAAGAAAATAAAATAATATGTAAAAATAATCAAAACAATGAAGTTTTATAAGGAAAATGAATTGGTCGCATTGGCATTACCTTTTGAAAGGACATGCGGTGCCCCCATGTGTGGTTTTGGTAATTGATGACATTCTCTATGGACTAATGGTTGCATTGAGTTATATTTGAAGGATTTGTCCATAGGCATTTCTTGAAGTCCATGTGTTGGTTTCAAGGAGTTTATGTGTTGACCAAGGTGCTATTAAGGAATTATCCAAAGATTGGTCATGTGAGTGTTGAGCTTATTGCAAGCATGTCTTGAAGAAGAAGATTGTGTGATCATTCATGTTTACCTTCAAGACATCATCCAAACTAAGTGGAAAGATTCAAGGTTGATCAAGACTAAGTCAAGAGTGAATCAAGTTGATCAACTCACAAAGCGTAAAAGATGTACCGAGAGGGATCAAGTGGTCTCATGGTACGGTAAGCTTTGTCCATTGCACTTTGTGTACTAACCCATGGTCTATGTGAGAGTTCTATGTGGGGTTAGGTACATGTCCATGGGCTTGCGTCAAGAGGAAGATATCATACAACCCATGGAAAGGATGACATCAAGTGGTGATCGTCATCAAGATTGCCGTGTGCAAGTTCAAGTGGAGCATCACGAAGAGATCAAGTGCTTGAAGCTTTCCATCCATTGTGGTGTCAATGGACTTGTGAAGATGTGCCGAAGAGTGGCTCACCCATAGTGGAGTATGGGGGAGCAATCATCTAGTCTCCATCGACCCAACGCAATCAAGAAAGGTGGTCCATCTTGAGGAGGACAAGATCGTCATCATCTAGCTCAAGTGGATCATGTGCAAGGCAAAGGTTTTCCCTTGATAGGTTTTCTATTTTACCGGTCTCATGGTGGTAGTTGGGAGACCGGGTTATAGGATCGATAGTCGTACTATCAAGGGGGGCTCTCAAGTGAGTAGCTTGATCGTGTCGTTCATCGAGAGCTCAAACCATTGCATCCTTGCATCATGTTTCTTGGTTTTTGTTTGGTTCTCTTTGTGAGTCTTAGAGCTTATGGTCATCTTGATGACAAGCTTAAGTTCATCAAAAACGGAGTTTGCATGCATCTTCTATGATGTTTTCGATGTTGGAGGATATGACGGTTCTTCTCTGTTGGAGGTTTCACTCCTTTGTGAGTCTTAGAGCTGTTTTGATGCTACTCGTTGTCTTCTTTCCAACAAGCTTGAGTTTGCTCAATTCGGAGCTCATTTGTAGAAGTTTTGGCAGTTCTGATTTTTTTGTTTCCTCTGTTGTCTTCTCTGCAAAATGAAGGACTCCTAGTGTTGCTAATCTGGGGCATGCGATAGTACTGCTCTCCGGAGCGGTAGTACCGCAGGCCCTTGCGGTAGTACCCTAGTCCACTGCGGTAGTACTGCAGGTGCTCACGGTAGTACCGCTCTGTGGGAGCGGTAGTACCGTGGCCTCGAGCCAGCGGCTACTCGGCGGTAGTAAGGCGGATGTAATTTTTACATCCGTGCCCTCTGTGATAATACCAGCGCTCTTGGTATGGTATACCGTGGGCTCAGCCAGCTTAGTAGCATGAGCGAAGTAGGGCAGATGTAATTTTTACATCCGCGCCCTATCCGGTAGTACCGCTCTCCGTGTGCGGTAGTACCGTACCGGATTTTTGCGCAGGTCCTCCCTCAGCGGAAGTAGGTACGGAAGTAATTTTTTACTTCCGTGCTTTCTCTGCGCTTAGTGTTGCCTGCCTTGCGGTAGTACCGTAGGGGCGCGCGGTAGTACCGCTCCGGCGGTTCTACCGCTCGTTGCCCTGCGCAACCGGCCTTCATCTGGCCAGTGCTGCACATGTGGTAGTACCGCAACCTGCAGCGGTAGTACCGCAGCCAACCGCGGTAGTACCACAGCTCCGTGCGGTAGTACCGCGACGTGCGGGCTGAGTGAGGGGATAACGGTTGGATTTTCCCCCTCCTATAAAAGGGGGTCTTGTTCCCCAATGGACTTTAATCCTTTGAGCTCGTGTTCTTTCCCCATTGTTGACCTTCTTCGAGCTTGCTAACTCTCAATCCCTCCAATGATTCTTGCTAGTTCTTGAGGGAAAAGAGAGAGGAGATCTAGATCCACGTTTCCACCAATCACTTTCTCCTTTAAGTGAGGGGAACCCCTTAGATCTAGATCTTGGAGTTCTTCGTGTTCTTCTTTCGTTCTTCCTCTCATTTTCCTCCCTAGCATTAGTTGCTTTGGTGGGATTTAGGAGAGAAGGACTTGGGCACTCCGTGTGCCCTTGCCATTGCATTTGGTGCATCTTTGAGTTCTCCACGGTGATACGTGGAAGTTACAAGTTGAGAAGCTTATTACTCTTGGGTGCTTGGTGCCCTTGAGCTTGTTCCTCTTGGGTGCTTGGCGCCCTAGGCAGTTAGTGGTGTTCGGAGCTCAATCATTGTGGTGTAAAGCTCCGGGCAGCGTCGGGTCTTCAATTAGGTTGTGGAGATCGCTTGAGCAATTTGGCGAGTCTTGGTGACCGCCTCAAGGGTTGCCAAAGTGTACGGGTTCGGTGACCGCCTCAAGGGTTGCCATTTATGCAGGTTCGGTGACCGCCCTCAAGGGTCCCTTAGTGGAATCACGGCATCTTGCATTGTCTTGGCGTGAGGAGATTCTGGTGGCCCTAGTGGCTTCTTGGGGAGTATTGTGCCTCCACACCGCTCCAAGCGGAGATTAGCATCCAAGGGTGTGAACTTGGGATACATCGTCATCTCCGCGTGCCTCGGTTATCTCTTACCGAGCCCTTTACTTATGCACTTTACTTTGTGATAGCCATATTGTTTCTTGTCATATATCTTGCTATCACCTAAGTAGTTTTTCTTGCTTAGCATAAGTTGTTGGTGCACATATGTGAGCCTAGTTGTTGTAGGTTTTGTGCTTGACAAATTAATCGCTAGGTTTATTCCGCATTTGTTCAAGCCTAAACCGTAATTATTTTAAAGCGCCTATTCACCCCCCCCCTCTAGGCGACATCCACGATCTTTCACCTTTTAAGAAAAAAAATACAAAATAATAAACAAAAAAACTTGCATACAATTTTGTGCTGAAAGTGTATTTTTTTGTAGCATGCAAAAATAATCATATAATAGTGCAATTTTCGCATATATTTTATAATATCTGTGTGTATATATTTACACTCATCCAACATACTAAAAATACTCAGAGAAAAAAAATTGATTAGGAAAAACAAAAACCAAAAGCAAAAACGCATAAAAACAGAAAAATAGAAAAAAAATGGAGATAGGGGAGGGTTGGGCCACACAGGTAGCGGGCTTCAGTCCGTTAGGAACTGACTGGCCCAAACCTGCGGTCCGTCAAAAAAATCAGCCCAAAACAACTCACATAATCGCCATGAAAAAAGGAGCGCACAAATCTCAAAGCAAAAATCAACGGTCAAAAAAAATATCAACTGACCAAATATCAATTTTCAGAAGATGTACAGTTGTGGGGTTTGGAAACTTTGAAGCAGGTACACAAATGAATGGTGCATTTTGTTTTTATTTTTGCGAGGGTAGTAGTCATTCCGTCTCAAATTAATTGTCTTAAATTTGTAGATAGTGACAAATTAACGAGAAAGGCGTTTTGGAGGCCGAGCTCCATGGAGGCCTTTATTTTTGAAAAATTCAAATTCAAACATTTATGGTTCAAAAAATTCTGAAAAAAAATATGCGTGTATGTAAGGATGTAACTCACATGTGTGTAAAAATTCATGATGAAATAACTTGAGTTGCGATCTGTACAAAAAAGACAAATTCATGGCCTGAGAGGATGAGTAGTATAATGTGTTAAACAGCCCCATATTTGTCTTTTTTTGCACAGCCCTCATTTCAATGTATTTTGAACTGAAAATTTACATACATGTGTATTATGCCTTGAGTATATCTGTAAATTTTTTCATAATTTTTGCAATGTAAAATATGAATTTCAATGAAATTTCGAATATGAATTTGGAGGCCTCACTGGAGCCGAGGTCCAAAAGGGATTTCCGCAAATTAACTGCGTTAGAACTAGAATTCAAAAGGCATAGCGTCACGCTGGGTCTCCGCGTACGCATGTACTTGGAGAGGACGAAACTTCCTGGAAGCTGCAAGTTTAGTGGGAAGAAGAAAAACCTACTCGCATAGCATGCATGCTCGCAGGAACCATGTGCTGCTGCTGCCTTTTTTTTTTGCTTATACCGAAACATGCATGCTTGCAAGAACCCAACTGTTTAGCCTTCCATGGTAATAAGAACAATAAGAAAAGAAAAAAAAAGGAGGAAAAGTAAAGAAAGACTTTGTGATCCTTTCCTTTGGCTGCTTGATGAGAAGGACCCCATGTGTTGAATTCTTTTCCTTCTTGAGATATACCGAGTACAACTTGATACTAGGAACAAAACCGGTTACATTTGCAAGTTAAGAGAAGTTCATGTATCATGGGTGTAATTTTATACTCACCTTCTGTAAAGAAATAAGAGCTTTTAGATCATTAAAGTAGTACTTGCTCTCTTTTGAGCGGCCTAGTTTTCCTTGCTTCTGAAACCGGCAATATTTAGCTCGTGGTTTTCTTTTTCCAAATCAAGCGCAGAAAACAGCAGGAAATGAGTCAAACTAACTGATAATTTGCAAATCATCTCTCTACACGAGTTCCGAATTAAATAAGACTACTTCTAATCGGCGTAGTAATAATTTTCAGACGCTACGGGATCATACAGTACACGAGCCAGGAGAAGAGCACTAACGAAACCATGGCGCCGCGTTCGTCAGTCGAAGAGCAGCGCGGCTTGGGGGCGCAGCTTCCTGCACACGATGTCGACGCCGAAATAGGAGATGCCGGTGGCCGTCGCCACGTCCCTGATGTGCCTCCTGGCGCCAGCGCGCTCCAGGGCCCTGCAGACGACGGCCGCCGCGATGGTCTCCGCGTTGTGCCGCAGGTCGAGGGCGCCCTCCTCCAGCCTCCGCGCGGCCTCCAACGCCGCCGCCGCCTCCCGGTCCCCCAGCCCCAGCAGCGGCCCGAAGCGGCGCAGGCAGCCGGAGACGGGGACCACGCCGACGCCCGCCGCCTGCCCGGCCTCCTCCTCGCCCAGGCGCTTTCTGATGTGCGCGATCAGCTTGCCGATCTCCTTCCTCGCCGCCGCGCTGCCGTCCGCCGTGGCCATGGCTAGCTCCCTCAGCGACCGCGGCGAGCCCTCGTTGCGGCACGCGATGGAGAGGCAGGCCGCGTGGAGCCTGCCCATGTCCCGGAGGGTCCGGCCCTTGCCCCAGCGGCAGCCCGGGCCGCGCGGCCACGCCCTCGCCTCCTCCATCTGATAAGAAAATAGGCAGTTTTCCGATTAAAGTAATCCATGAATAAATCATGAGCATGACATGAACAGCATTGATAACATACTGATTACGATCTAACAGAGCATGTACTACGCATATAGTAGAAACATCTACGCATATCGCTAATAC
Organism: Aegilops longissima; assembly: GCA_021605205.1. Taxonomy (NCBI): domain Eukaryota; kingdom Viridiplantae; phylum Streptophyta; class Magnoliopsida; order Poales; family Poaceae; genus Aegilops; species Aegilops longissima. Next base: position 37,396 of record JAHIAM010011851.1, read on the forward strand.
TGCTACAATAGAAAGAAACACGAGAGGGATAGCGATGTATACCTCCAATCGGCCATGCGGTGGTGGTGGCGGTGACAGCAGCAGCGGCATCCTCGGCGGCCTTCTTGTCGGCCTCGGCCTTCTCAGCGGCGGCGCGGTCGGGTCGGTCGACATGATGAAGATGAAGGTGATGCGGACGTAGATGGACGAAGCGAGCAGTCGCGTAGTCGCTACCCAAAACCTAATCGCCCTCTCCCGTCACGGGATCCGGAGGCGTGGTTTCGGAGGCCTGCTCTCCCGTCAACCGTGTACGCGGTGAACGGGACGGAGTCGCCGGCGGCAGCAGCAGCAGAGGAACAATGCGGGCGTGGATGCGGAGATGCGTTCTGTTTTTTTGTGGCGGCTAGGGTTGTGGCGCCCACATATATAGGCGCGGCCGCGCGTGGAGAGACGTGGGCTGAACCCACGTCCAAGTCGGTAGCCCACGATCCGACGTCTCAGATCGTGGCCCCACCTGTCAAAGACTCTCCGTTCCTGACCGGCAAAAAGAAGCGCATAGGAGTGAGCTCGGCTCGGCTCAATCCCGCAACCCGCGGCGCGTCGTGACGAGGCGTGGCGTGGCGTGGCGAGGCGGAGGAGGAGGAGTCTTGCGAGGCCTCATCTCTTCTCAAGCTCCAATAGCATGAGGAGAGAGTCCCTTATAAACCACTCCAACTCTCCTTCCACTTCAAGGTGGGACTAAACTTCCCACCACCTTGTCATGCCACCTACATGGGCCCTTAGAGATTAAATCTGAAATTGTCATATGGGCTCTAGGCCCATCTCATATTTCAACAATCCCCCACCAGATCTCAGGGGCCCAGTTTGTCCTTTGTTCCAAACACTGTTTTGATATACCAGCATCTCAGTGGAGACCGATTAAGGTTGAGCTCCACCTGGACCAAGTAGTTACACTCCTTCACAACTGAACAATGGACTATGCCTTGAATTGTCAGTTTGGCGTCAAGAAGTTTCACCACAAGTCTCACTGATACGAGGCTGCCGAAGGCTGACCCCTCGGGTGGAGCATATTAGTCACACTCCTGGCCTGTTCATGAACTTGCTAGAGATCACCCCAATCTCATAGACTGTGACCAGCAGTCGGGCTCATATAGGTGTGTTCCTCCAAAGATCGCTCTGTAGGATAGCATCTTGCTTATGCATATAAGCCTTGGAACACATTAAGACAGTAGTCATCCTTCCATACAGTTTCTGAAAGTATTGCATCTCCAACGGAGTGGGTTAGTAAAATTACTTTCCTCAGTTCACACTGGCTTGTTTTCCCGGGTCCTACTTCACGGGATCTCCGATCACATAGGTTGGAGTTACTACCATGGCAACTCATGTGGGTCTCATACCCATCTCCCTTGATCGCTATCTATCACAACACGTGATAGCCCTTTAGTGAAGGGATCGCAGATTCTTAGCCGTTTGGATATAATCCAACGCTATCACTCCGGAGTTTCTCAATTTTCGACAGCTTTCAATCTCATTCTTATGTATGCATTGGACTTCATGTTGTCCTTTGAACTCTTCACCTTGACAATAACTGTTTGATTATCACAGTTCATAAGGATGGCGGAACGGCTTTTCAACCAGCAAGTCCATCGGTAGATCTCGAAGCCATTACTGCTTCGCCACCGATGTGTCTAATGCTGTTAATTCTGCTTCCATTGTCGATCTTGTTAAGATCGTTTGCTTCAAGACTTCGAGAAACAGCACCACCTCCAAGAGTAAACATATACCCGGTTGTGGCCTTCATCTCATCAGCATCGAGATCCAATTAGCATCACTATACCCTTCAAGTACCGGCGGGTATCCGGTATAGTGTAGTCCATAGTTCATAGTACCTTTCGGATAACGCATAACTCTTTCAAGACACGCCAATGTACATCACCGGTTTGGAAACAAATCGGCTCAGTTTACTAATAGCAAATGCGATGTCGAGCCTCGTTAAGCTCGCTGAATCTTTGGAGTGAACCAACAATCTGAGAGTATCTCAATTGATCTATAGCTGTGCCTTTTGACTTTCGAATCAGCACACTAGAATCATATGGTGTTTGAGATGGTTTGCAGTCCGAATATCCAAAAGCGACTCAACACCTTCTCAACATAATGGGATTGCGAAGTGTAATCCCACCTCATCATCTCTCAAAAGCTTGATGTTCAAGATAACATCAGCCACTCCAAGATCCTTCATCTCAAAGTTACGAGGCAGGAAAGACTTAACCTCCTCGATCAACTTGAGATTAGTCCCAAATATCAGTATGTCATCAACATACAAACACAGTATAACTCCTTCGCCCCCACCATAGCGATAGTATACACATTTGTCGGCCTCATTGACAACAAAGCCAACAGATGTCAACGTTTCATTAAACTTGTCATGCCATTGCTTAGGCGCTTGTCTCAGGCCATACAAAGATTTCACCAACTTACACCTTTCCTTCGACCATCCATCACAAAGCCATCAGTTGTTGCATATAGATTTCCTCCTTTAGCTCTCCGTTCAGGAAAGCCGTCTTAACATCCATCTGATGAATGAGAAGACCGTGTGAGGCCGCCAATGAGAGCAATACTCGAATGGTGGTCAGTCTGGCCACGGGTGAATAAGTGTCGAAGAAATCTTCTTCTTCTTTCTGGGCGTAGCCCTTGGCCACAAGCCTAGCCTTGTACTTTTCTATTGTACCGTCAGGCCTAAGCTTCTTCTTGAACACCCACTTGCATCCCGGTGGTTTGCAACCATAAGGGCGTTCGATAAGCTCCCAAGTCCGTTAGCCATGATGGAATCCATCTGCTCACGGACCGCATCCTTCGATGAGTCAGCTTACGGAGATGCATATGCTACGAAATAGAAGTGGGATTATCCTCCACGAGGTATATGAAGAAATCATCACCAAAGGTCTTTACGGTCCTTTGTCTCTTGCCCCTACCAAAGTTCCTCATTATCCTCCTCGGGATTTTCATCATGTGTTTGATTGTAATATTCCATCGAATGGCAGGTTCAGAGTCTCCTCAGATTCCTGTCTAGAAGTGCTTTGTACATCTCTCATGGGAAAATGTCCTCAAAGAATGTAGCGTCTTTAGACTCCATAATTGTACCGACCTTCATGTCGGTACCTCAGATTTCACTACTAGAAATCTATAGCCAACACTATTCACAGCGTAGCCCAAATTAACACAGTCCACGTCTTTGGTCCAAGCTTACGCTTTTGGGGATCGGCACATTAACTTTAGCCAAGCAGCCCCAAGTGCGTAAATGCGAGTGTTGTCCTTCTCTTGGTCCACTTCTCATAAGGAGTGATCTCATTATCCTTTGTCGGAACTTTATTCAGGACATGACATGATGTCATTATAGCCTCCCCACCATGCCTTGGATAAACCCGACGTATCTAACATGGCGTTAACCAAATCAGTTAGAGTACGGTTTTCCGCTCGGCAACCCCGTTTGGTGGGGTGAGTAGGAGGCGTCCTCTCATGAATAATACCGTGTTCCATACGAAGGCATCAAACTCTTTCGAGAAGTACTCTCCACCACGATCTGACCGGACTCGTTTAATTTTCTTTTCAAGTTGATTCTCAACTTCGCCTTATAGATTTTGAAGTAGTGTAGAGCCTCATCTTTAGTATTTAAAAGATACACATAGCAATATCTAGTGGAGTCATCTATCAAAGTCATGAAATATTTCTTTCCACCTTTAGTCAACACACCATTCATCTCACAAAGATCAGAATGTATGAGTTCGGTGGCGTAAGTGTCTCTCCTCTGCTGCCTTGTGAGGCTTGCGAGGTTGTTTAGATTGTACACACGAATGGCACTTAGAACCTTTGGCTAAAGTGAAACTTCGAGATTAAATTCGATTTTGCTAGCAGCGTCATAACACGAAACTAATGTGACAAAGGCGTGAATGCCATACTTGATTCATTAACACTCAAATGAATATTGTTCACGACTTTATTACATAGATCTGCAAGAGAAAGGCGGAACATGCCTCCGCATTCATAACCCTTTCAACAAATAGTCCATATTTCGTAACAACTAATTTATTAGACTCGAATACCAACTTAAACCCTTCTCTACATAGAAGGAGCCACTAACTAGGTTCTTCTTGATGGCGGGGACATCTGCACGTTCTTCACTGCGATCCTGCCGAAGTAAACTTCAGATCGACCGTGCCAACACCAAGAACGAAGCACTCGCGCCATTCCCCATCGATCGGACCCGTGACTGTGGCACAGTAAGAAGAAAACAATGAAATGTCCGGTGGTCGGTACAATACAGTGGACCGAAACTTTCCCGATGGCGCTTCGACTTCCATATATAATTCTTTACCTGGGCCATTGGAACTCCTCGCGGCGTCCGGGGATCTCATCAGGGACTCGAACAACTTCGGTTTGCTGCATACTCATATTCATACAACCCTAGCGTCACGAACCTTAAGTGTGTAGACCCTCACGGGTTGGAGGGAGGCGGCGGACATAGAGACTGCTCTCCGGTCAATAACCAACAGCGGGATCTGGATATGTTGGCTCCCACATGCTCCTCGATGATCTCATCGGATGAACCACGATGTCGAGGATTCAAGCAACCCGTATACAATTCCCTTTGTCAATCGGTATGTTACTTGCCGAGATTCGATCGCGGTATCCCAATACCTCATTCAATCGTTACAAATAAGTCACTTTACTGTATAAATGCATGATTCCGTGACCAAACACTTGGTCACCTTGAGCTCATTTTGATGATGCATTACCGAGTGGGCGTGATACCTCTCCGTGTCTGGGGTGACAAATCGATCTCGATCCATATCAACCCAGACACTGGAGATACAGTAGTGCACCTTTATAGTCACCGAGATTCGTTGTGGCGTTTGGTACACAAAGCACTCCCTACGGTATCCGGAGTTACGATCTCATGGTCTAAGGAAAGGATACTTGACATTGGAAAAGCTCTAGCAAGCGAACTACACGATCTTGTGCTATGCTTAGGATTGGGTCTTGTCCATCACATCATTCTCCTAATGATGTGATCCGTTATCAATGACATCCAATGTCCATGTCGGAAACCATGACTATCTATTGATCAACGAGCTAGTCAACTAGAGGCTCACTAGGGACATGTTGTAGTCTATGTATTCACCGTGTATTACGATTTCGGATAATACAATTATAGCATGAATGAAAGACAATTATCATGAACAAGGAAATATAATAATAATCCTTTTATTATTGCCTCTAGGGCATATTTCCAACACTTGATCTACCTCCTAAGCACTCAAAGTGCGGGTCCAGCCTTTGAACTCCGGGTCGTTATCTGACGAGCCGGGGCGAGCACCACCTCTCTTGGATGGCCTTTGTGAGGCCCACAATCTTGGTGGGCGTCGACAAAGCTTGGTACGATCTGCTGACGTCGAGGCCCATATCTATTATCGCGTGGTGGTTAGTGCGTAAAGGCTAGAGGCCAACTCGAAACAAATACCCAAACCTAGTGCATTATTAAAATAAGTAGCGGCTGTCGGGACAAGTCGGAGCTATCACCCCCTAGGTGATAGCTGAACAGCCAACCGTACCCTTTGTAACAACTCCTCGGGTGCTCTCGGGCCGCTGCTTTCACCAATGTCTCAAGTAAAGTTAAAGGTAGCTGTGTCCGGACATCAAGGGAAAACCGAGTCACCCCGATGGATTCCACTCAATGTAATAATCAAGGTGAGCGTAGAGGACCACCCTCGAGGTCACACTTGAGGTGTTGCATGTGAGCGTGTCGGGAATGGTGAAGAGGAAATCACCCTCGATGACCACGACAGAATAGCTACACTCTGAATTATCGCCGAGGAGTGCGTTATGAGGATCACCCTCGACCTCGATAGTAGCTCTGATTCGAGCAACTAAAGGGCGTGATGTGATGTGAGGTGTCGGGGCTCATTCGTCGATCACGTTGATCGAGGCATCGATGATGAAGCGAAATGACAAGGACAAGGTGGGGTCACATTGATCACTAACCAACCTATACTAAGCGATTTAGGATAAGCGGTGGAGTACAGCAATGGGTTGCAAGCGAATATGCATCAGAATAGGAGCAAACAATAACGGTAGCAAAATCTAATGCAAGCATAAGAGAATGGAATGGGCGATATCGGGATGATCAAGGGGGCTTGCACAGAAGCTCGGCCGAGGAAGAAGGTGATGGCGTGATAAATCCGAGAGACATCGGCGGTCTCGGGTCTCACCAGGAGTGAAGAGGGGAAAAGCAGTAAATATAGAGCAAGCAGATGCATGACAAGTCAATAAGCAGTAGGGGGTGAACTAACGCAGGCTCGCTGTACCGTGAAGGGGATAACATCAGGAAAGTTTTCCAGTTTGGCATTTCGGACGAGATAAACGGAGGGGCAGTTGCATATTAAGCTATGCTAGGGGCGTGTGGCGAAGACGGCGGACGCGTATTGGGATTCGTCTCGTCATTACGAGCAACTTTCATGTATAAAACTTTTTCATCCGAGTCGGATTATTTTACATGATTTTTAAAGATTTAAACAATGTTTTGAAATTCCTTGAAATTCTGCTAAGTCTGAGAATTGATTTTAAACATCTTTTAGCTGTTTCAAAAATAAAACTATGGATCTGTAACTTCGTATGATTTTGTGCCTTATATCAGTTTTGAGAATTTTTTGTGGTCTACAAGATAGTAGCACTTTCATCTCTGTTAGAGTTCATTTGTGATCATCAACAACTCTAAAGTAGCTATGAAAATAAAGCTGTTTTCAGTTTTTGATTAACGAGCGTTGAACTTTGTGATTTTCGTGGAATTAATCCACTCATCGAAAGATTTGGTCGATGGAATAAAATGAAGTTTGTCAAGTATACTTTTACTCATATTAATTTTACCCATGTTAACGCTGATTAGCGTTGTTTTATAGGCTATACGAGAGGACGAGAAATGTCAAATTAGAAAAGCTAGCACTAGCTGATGGTAACGAATGTTACTATAGTAGTGTAGCATAAACAGCTGCCGGGGCAGAAAACAGCGGCGTGCAGCGTCTTTGAGGCGCGGTAGGCGGACGCGGCGTGAGGCGCCGCGCTCGTCGAATGTGTGGTCTTGTGATCAGCGTCTCGCTAGCGATACTTGTTGGCCGAGAATGCGGCGGCGTGACCGCAGCATCGAGTAAGCAGCGGGAGGCAGGCGCCAAGTAGCAGCAGCCATGAGGCAACATTAGTTGTCTCCCGGTCTGACGGCCGCAAGTATTGTGGAGCAGAGACGGGCGGCGATGGAGAACGGAGATCGCGGCAGCGGCAAGGGAGGCTCCGATTGCGGCGGAGGCGAAGCGCGAGCTGCGGGGTTGTGGTGAGGTGGCGGCAGCGCCGTGCGAGGCTGCGGCGTGGTGATGCAGAAGCGGCGAGCGCGTGGCGAGGCGGTCGAGCCAACCGAGCGGCGGCGTCTGTGAGCGGCAGACCATAGAAGCGCGTGTGGAGTGCGGACGGTAGCGGCTGCGAATGGGGAGGGCAGCGGCCATGATGTGGTGGGCAAAAGCGGCCAGCGGGCACACAACCCGGCCTCGGCGGCGGAATCGGCCAGTGGTCTCGGGTCGGCCGAGGTTCGTCCGAGATGAACCAAGGCGCTACGTGTTGATGCGGCGGAGTCTTGAGCATGCCGTGGGCTCGGGGTGCGGGCTGCGGCCACGAGGGCCCGCGGTGGCCGCGGCAAGCGGCGGAAGTGCGTCGAGGCGAGCTTCGGCTTACGAGAGAGCAGCGGGAAGAGGGCGGGGCGTGGTGCTCACGGGCTCCTGCAGATGTGCTAGCGGGCTCGGGGAGGCACATGAGGCCGGGCAGCACGGCGGAGAATTTGAAGAGGGAGGCGGCAGCGTTTGGTGGCTGCGGGCATTGGCGAGCAGCAGGCCATTCACGCCTCCTCGAGATGAGCACCAGCTCGGCGAGGCCCGGGCTCGTGGCGGGGCCAGGGGCAGTGGCGGTGGTGCGTGGCTAAGGCTGCGGATCTGGAGGGCGTGAGGAAGAGGGTTAGGGTTCGGTGGCGCGAGGAGGCGGCAGGGTAGGTCTTATAGGCGCCGAGGTCGCAGGAAGTAGCCGGATGGTCGCCCAGCGATGGCGGGGCCGTGGCGTGTCGGTCTTTGTCCCGCCTCCTCTGTGAGCAGAGGAGGAGGGAAGCAGTGATGGGGCTGGCTGGTGGCCCGAGCACGCTGGCTGTGGGCCAAGTGGCCCGGAGAGGAGTTTTCCTTTTGTGCTCTTGTCTTTTGTTTTTTTCTTTTATTTAGTTTGTTTAATAGCTTTCTATTTTATTTTCTATATATTTTAGCTTTATAAAATATAGTAACAACATCTAAATTGGTTTTACTAATTATACCACTTCCACATTTAGTTTGAGATTCAAATAAAATAGTTTAGTATTTTATAATTTAAAAAGCATTTAATAATTCTTTTTAGCCATTGTTATATTCACAAAGGGTATTTAAATATTTTACAAAGTGTTGGGTCACCACCATAATTAGTTATGGTATATTTGCCACACTTTGAATATTTTATTTCTTGTTTGAAATTTGAATTTTGGACTTGATTTGGATCAAGCGAGGTTAGCAATACTAATATGATGACATGGCACCATTAACATGAGATTACTGTAGCTTAATTATCCGGGCATCACAAGATCGACCTGCGTGGGCAGAACGGGAGGCGTCGCGGCAGAGCCACCTTGGCAAGCAGCAGGCAGCTCCGCCCGCGCCCGCTTGAGCGGCCGAGGCCGCGCCGACAGCGAGCGAGCTCGCCCGGCGAGCAGGAAGGCCGTGCCGCTTGCGCCGCCACGACGAGGAGCAGGCGGCGCCTGTCATCCTCGCTTCGGTGGCTGGCTAGCCCGCCGTTGGCCTCCGTTAACGGTCAACGACTTGTGGGCCCAACATGTCGGAAGGCATTTAGAAGAGATAAATTGTGCACTTTCTACACTTTAGTTTTTTGCCACGGATTAGGACAAAATGGTAGTTTTTCGCACAAAAATGTAGCGGTAGTTTAGGGGCGCGTTCCATGAGTTGTGGTAGTTTTGGTTAAATACTTGAAAAAGAGAGGGCAAGCGTAAAAAAGACTTCGTGGGGTCCTTTGGCCTATCTTTCTTTCCCCTCTGGCAAGACCACTGAAATCCCCCCACCTCCTCCCTCTTATCTCTCTTGGTAGTCGTGGATTCACCTCCCTTACCTGCTACTCAACGGCGGTGGCGAGGAGGAGAATTGCACCGACTCTGGTTAGTAGACAAGTTGGGTCTAGTCCTCGCGAAGCGTGCTCATCTTCGAGTTGGTCTTCCGGGTTTCAATCCTCTTTGAGTTCGTCCATCGGAGACGGATTAGGCAGCGCTCTCACCTTGAAATAATTTTTATTATAGTTGGGATTGAGATGAAAAATATACAAGTCCTTATGAAACTATATAAGCGAAAGGTTTAAAACTTGTGAAGAAGGATTGAAAATGATTTATTATTTTCATTTGTTAATACGTACATTTTATTTTACATTGAAGTACAAACACTGGCGAATACTGCTAACGTGTTTGAAAACAAGCTACAGCAAGCGTTTACGTCCTTGATACTTGGCTTGACTCTGAGTATCAGTAGGATTAACTTTTTTTAAGGATCAGTACGTAGGATTAACTTATCTAGAAAGGATTCACGTCGACGAGTTTAACTGATAATTTACAAATCATCTCCTGAAGTTCCGAACTAAATACGTACTAATCGGCGTAGTAATAATCAAGCAAGTAGTAGCATTGGACTGAGGAATAGTTTTTGGTCGCTACGGGATCATACATAGTATACTCCTCCATTCTTTAAAAGTGTCTTCAAACTTTATTGGAAAGTCAAACTTTTATATTTGACCATATTTATACAATAGTACACCAGTATTTATATCATCAAATTAGTAGATTTAGATTCATGATAACATATATTACCATCATATAACAATTTGGTTTCACAAACATTGATATATTTTTGCACAAACTCAGTCAAACTTTAAGATAGTTTGACCCTCAACAAATTGAAAGTACACACTTTAAAAGAGGTAAGTATGTACTCCAGATTGCCAGGAGAAAGGAAGAGCACTGATGAAACTATGGCGTGCAAGTCGAAGAGCAGCGCGCAACGTGAGGCATAACTTATAATATACAACGAAATTTTGCTTTCAGAAAAGCAACAATAAGCTTATAATAATGGACTTATCACAAAAAAATTCCAGAAAATACGCCTAAAGTATACTATAGCCTTATAGAAGATAGAGGTTTAATTACAAGAAAAAGAACACGATGGAACGAACCACAGCCGGTCACCTTCGTATCCCCACTCCCTCCACTAGTACAAACGCTACTACTCGCGATACAATAGACTACCTTCCCTACCTAGTTGTGCCCACAATTAAGAAGGAATGAATTATTGGCATTGGTATTCCCATAAAGAGAAATAAAATAAAATAATAACTAAAGAATAAAACAATGAAGTTTTGTTAGGAAAAATGAATTAGTGGCATTGGTATCATCCTTGAAAGAAAGAAAATAAAATAATATGTAAAATAATCAAAACAATGAAGTTTTATAAGGAAAATGAATTGGTCGCATTGGCATTACCTTTGAAGAAAGGACATCGTTGCCCCATGTGTGGTTTGGTAATTGATGACATTCTCTATGGACTAATGGTTGCATTGAGTTATATTTGAAGGATTTGTCCATAGGCATTTCTTGAAGTCCATGTGTTGGTTTCAAGGAGTTTATGTGTTGACCAAAGGTGCTATTAAGGAATTATCCAAAGATTGGTCATGTAGTGTTGAGCTTATTGCAAGCATGTCTTGAAGAAGAAGATTGTGTGATCATTCATGTTTACCTTCAAGACATCATCCAAACTAAGTGGAAAGATTCAGGTTGATCAAGACTAAGTCAAGAGTGAATCAAGTTGATCAACTCACAAAGCGTAAGATGTGCGAGAGGGATCA
>JAHIAM010011852.1:0-17117 GCA_021605205.1 Aegilops longissima
CGATTCATCGGGGATGAATTGGAAAGTGGTGAACATGTCCTCTTGTGTGTGAGCTAAGTGTGTGAACACGATTTGGTAAAAGGTAGCGGTGAGAGGCCATGTAGGAGTACATGGTGGGTTGTCTCATTACAGCCGTCCTCGGAACTGAGTTACGTGTTTGTGATCCATGAGCAGTTACTACCACACATTGGGTTCGATAACTCGACCCTCTCGACTTATTAATCAACTTGATCTCTGTCCGGGAGTTGCAACTAGTTTACGGTGTTTGTAGGTAGTGTTAGTAGTCTACCAAGTGGCACCCGTGCAGGTGGGCTTGGGACAGACTAGGCACTGATGTACGGTGTACCAAGTGGCACCGGTTGGTGGGCTTGGGAACCCTGCTCACATCGTTTGGGGCCGTGGCGACACCCGGCGGATCTCCTGCGGATGGAACCCGAATAGGCGATAAACCTGGACGAGAGACTTGTGTGGTTAGTCGGTCGTGGCCGACTCCCTCGCCCGGCTTCGCTTGAAGGTTGCGAGGTACATAGCGTGTCTGAGGCGATAAGTGGCGAGCGTGTGTGAAGAAGTACACCCTGCGGGGTTATCATTATCTATTGAATAGCGGATTCCTCGGATATGGAAACTTGGACCTGCATAGTTCATAGACAAGTGAAAGTGGATACTCTAAAATCGCAAGATAAGCGTGAGTGCTATGGATGGCGTTTCTCGTGAGGTGAGCGGGGCGGATCCATAGTGGTGTATTGATATGGTGAATATGTGGACTCGTGTAAGCCACCTCAAAAGAGTTACTTGCGATCGTAGTTCGGGATAGCCACCGAGTCAAAGCTGGCTTCCTGGGTCAAACTCCACCACCCCTTTTGATAATGATGCATATGTAGTTAGTTCGATGTAAGTCTTGCTGAGTACAATTGTACTCACGTTTGCTTATTTATGTTTTGCGAGAGGCGTCGGTCTCGCTAGTAGTTCCACGTGGACTTGACGTTTAGCTTGTTACCTCAGCTACGATCTTGTGCCCTCGGCGGGATCTGGTAGATAGTCGAGCTTCTCAGCCTTTTTCATTTATAGTAGTCTGTACCCGGACATGTTTAGCTTCGCTTGTGCTTTGACTTGTATGCTCACGAGTGTTGGGTCATGAGACCCATGTTTGTAATTTCTCGCTCCTCGGGCCTAATGAATAATATTTTGAGTCGTAGAGTTATGTTGTGATGCCATGTTGTATCTCGCATATTGAGCATAATGTGTGTATGTTTGAAATGCTTGGTATGTGTGGGATCCGACAAACTAGTTGTTTATCCTTGGCAGCCTCTCATATGGGAAATGTAGTCTCGTGCCTCCGGCGATAGTAGTCCTTCTGCCCGGTTCACGAGTCTGCTAGCCAGCACTCTTTGCTTGGACACTTGTGGCGGCATGTGTTTCGCTTCGTTCCTATATACGTCCCTTGAGGAAATGTCACACGGTGTTATTGAGTCTGCCTAGCACTGCTACAGCCGGGATACGGAGTCTGTTAGCCCGATGCTACAGCCGAATATATCGTTGATGACCGACATGCTCGATGTGATTCATGTATGCTGTCCCCATGGGTTAGTGCGCTTTGGGTTCCGACTAGCCATGTCGGCCGGGTTCTTTGTCATATGGATGCTAGCGACACTATCATATCGTGAGCCAAAAGGCATAAGCGGTCCGGGCCATGGTAAGCGACACCCGTGGGAATACCGTCGTGAGGCCGCAAAGTGATATGATCGTTACATGCTAGATCGGTGTGACTTAGGATCGGGGTCTGACAGCGTTGGTATCGAGCAGGCTGCTGTAGGATTACCAAGCCAAACTGGTGAAGTTGTGTCTAGAAATGCTTTAGTTATGTAAGGAATTGATTGTGGAAGGAGCGTAAGGCTCTTTTTACTCCTTATACCTCATGGCCTTCGATCGAGTCATCCTCTTCTCTTCTCACGGGGTTTAAGAACTAGGCTTCTCATCTATCTATCGAGGATGACGTGTTACTAATCCATAGACCTTTAAGATTGTTGGTTTTAATCCCATTTCAGTTCCTACTATTTACGTATGATAGCTGTTGATCTCGGAATCTTGTTATGATATTGTTGAGTGGTTATGCCACCATTTTGCAGGATGTCTCAAATCATTTTGAGCATTTACAGCCGTTATCTGTCAGAGTCATCCAGGTCTCTAAATAGTCGATGCATTTGCAAATCCTTCTTCCGTTCGATGTCCTTTTGGGCGGATTAAGCACACTAACCGGTCGTTCGAGGTACTCCATTGCCTCGACATATATGTTGGAACTATTATTATGACCCTAGATGTTTAGGAAGTCACCTAGCAATTTAGCAATGCTTTTGTATCCCAAGTGTGATGTTTACGGCCATTATTTGAAAGCATCCCATGATGCCATTTAGTAGTAGGTATTCTACTCTGGGTTCTTGAATCAAGATTCATCCTACTTCATGTTGTTAGTATTTGCTAGTGCCTTTAGGATATTAGTAACTGCGATAGTCCTCGAGGTCCGTGGTATATCCTTCTTCCAAATACCATGAATCACTTATGGCGAAGTTTGTTGAACCAAAGATCACAATAGTGCTCTTGAGGTTCTCCATTCATAATTGTGACTCTGCCAATTCTACTTTTTGCATGGATTATCCGGAAGAAATGTTGAGCTTAGTTCGACATACTAATCGTGCATCCACAACTCAGAAAATTATATGTTCCTCTGAGTTGCTCTCTTGATTGTATTCCGACCTTCGTCTATCAATTGATAGTCAGGGGTATGTGTGCTCTCGTCCTCATCGATGCATTTTCTTGTGGTCCGTCAAGCCATTCTATTTTGGAATGACTAGGAGAAACAAACTCGATACCTCATCCATTTCTAGGATTGGGTCAAAGTAGTTGTATCCATGAGATCAAAATGCCAATTCAGCTTTTGATTCTGTTCTACCTGAAATATTGCCATCTTATGTCAAGAATGTCATAGGAATTGCACAACCTCCTAGGAATTCTTGATGCGGTGATACTTCTCACCATCATTGTTCATTTCTCGGTTCCGTGTTGATGCAACGGAAGCCGACAAGTGAATTGTGATGTGTGAAATCAATACCCGAGCAACTTGTTGCTTGGTAGTGAATGGACAATATTCTCATTCTTAGCGTGTTGGTTATTAAACCATCATCCTAAGATTGATCGTGCTACCTAGTCCTTACTTACGGTGCACACCGATTGATGAGTTAGGATTGTGTCAAGTCCTCACTCATTTGATCATTCGTCTTGCCTGAAAAGCAAGATTGTTCTCGAGCTTAGTAATATATCGGTGGTTCATGACTTTCCAAATATCTTCTTGGAAGTGTTATCGGGTTGTCACGACCACTATGTTGAGTTCGTGATCATATTGGTTTCTTCTAAACCACCCATTCTCCAAGAATCATGTTGGATACCCCTGAGCTAGTTGGTTAAGCTAGACAACAACTTGGAGTTGGAAGATAAAAGCTTGTCCAACCTAGTTCATTCCAAAGGGATATTCTTGTGTAGTGTGTGTTGAAGAAAGATGATATCTTCATCGATTGGTCCTGTGATCGGTTCTTGGATCTATTGTCATATCAACCCTTTGACTTGAGTGTGGGCCATTGTCGAGTCAAATCAGAACCAACGATATTAGTAATGTTGTCTTACTCGTGGTTGATCCCTCGAGCATACACCATTATATCTTTGGTCGACCAATGCTAACACCGTGTTCACATGATGGTGGAAGTCGGTGATATGGAAATTCCGATGAGTTCTTGTTGAGCCCATCGGTAGCATTTTGTCTCCCCATGAGTCATGTTGAACATCAACCTAGTGTTGGAAACTTGTGTAAGCATTTCTTCGTGTGCGTTCATGAAGCCTATGCTTTGGATGTAAGTAGCGACTTTCTCTAATTCATGTGCATCGATGCAAGTTGCCGCGTGAATTTGAGAAAGGTTTGTTTTGCCTCCTCGGAATCATCCCAATTCAGTCATGCATCGTGCGAAGTATTACGTGGTTTGGAGACTTGCAACCTTCATTCTACATGTGTCCCTAGCACACCAAGCCGATTGATTTGTTCAAGGAGAAAGTTCCCTCTTAAGAGCATGCCTTATTCAAGGACTTCAATATCCTCGATTATGGTTCCCACTGAACTTGGTAGTGTTTTATCATAAGACTACCGTGGCCATGTTTATGCAGGACAACGTGTTCACTGTTTATAGCAGAACCGCTCATGTTTTGGAGCTTGCTACCTTAGTTCATTTCGAGAATCTATAGCGTTATCTCGTCGGTTTGTGTTGCAACCTTTCCCTTTCAGACGTGCTGAGTCTGAAATATCCTAACACCAACCCGATCTGAATCTCGGCGGATATGATGGTTGGAACATTGAACAGTTGCATTTCGTTCCCATTTGCACCGTCCTTGTGCTATCTCGCTATAGACTGTCTTCTTAGCAATTCTTGTCCAGGTTTATCTTCAAAAGTGGACTTACCATGGGTCCCCCCCACCTTCGATGATAAGCAACATCATCCATTGCGTTGTCTTCAACAAGGTAGTCCACATCATCCATTCTAGTCCGGGTGTACCATTCCTTTGCATCCCACCAAATGATCGTTGTGAATTGCCTTAGGCTGGTATGGAGAGTCTCAATGATCTCTAATTCAAAAGTAATTCTTTTTGCCACTTAAGGGAATAGTTCCTCGCGTCACCTCCCCTGAGGTGCCCCGCTATTGAATCATGGCAAATATTTTCTCACCACCTTGACACCATCCACCATCTTTCTAAGCGTGGAATTGTTGCCACCAATCAAAACCCATCGTTTGTTCCTCCATCCCTCTCGATGTGTTTTGTGTCTCAACACGAGATGTGTCACCGTCTCAGTCCGCGAGTTGATCATGTTTACTTGATCTTCGTGAAGATCGAATCATGTAGGGTTTTCCCTTCTTTCTGTTGTCGTGTCAAGTGAAGATCTCGAAAGCAAAGACGTCAAGACTAAGATGATGGAATGAATCAACATCTTCGAGAAGGGCAAATGGATCATGAAGATTGTGATAGTCTGTGACTTCCCTTTTCCTCTTACCTCACGTCTTGAATCTCGGTGAGATTCTTGTTTAGTGAGGGTGGTATCATGACCCAGATCAACCCTAGAGCTTGCTTGTAACTAGTAGCATTGCATCCATGCATCATGTTTAATTTCCATGAAATTTGAAATGGGGATGACCAAGCCCTAGCACTAAAACAATTCAAATAGGTTCAACTTCAAAATATCTTCAAGAACCCAAAGTGGTTTGCAAAAATGTTCATGATTAATGGAAAAAGGTGAAAACCATATCCGGAGGTGATGGATATTTTTCCAAGACATTTTGGATTTTGAGTAAACCATATTGTATTTGAATTGGGGCATTTAAATACTATTAATATTTTAAATGCTCCAACAATTTTGAAAATAGTTAAGGGCCTCTCAAATAATTCAGTTAATGCCCACAATTATTTTCAGGATTTATTTAAATGGTTTAGTATTTTACTAAACTAAAACAAAGAAATAAGCAGAAATAAAGAAGGGAGAGCTCACTGGCAGCCACTTACTTGGCCTGAACCCGGCCCAGCCTTCTCCCCCTCCCCTCGCTGGCCCGGTGGTGGCCCAGCCCACCACCGCCTCGCCGCTCGTCGTCTTCCTCTGCCCGGATGGCGGAGGCGGCGTGGTGCTGCTGCCCAGCAGCCACCCGGCGCCACCTCCTACTTCCGGCCCTCCTCCTCGACACCCGTGGGTGCCACGCACCCCCCGACCCCTCGTCCTCTCCTCTCTCCTGGACCATCTCCTCCCTGCTCTCTCTCCCCACAGCGCCACGAGGCAGCGGCCTTGGCGCCCGATCGCCGTACCCTGACCACCGCCACCCCTCTCCTCCCGACATGCCCCCAAGCCCGCCCTCCATCCTCGCCCTCCTCACGAGCCTCCCGGCCTGGGGGCGCCCGGCGCCGCCCCACCGTTTTCCCCTCCTCGGACCCGCGAGTCGCCGTCGCCCGATTCGTCGGCTCCGGGCGTCCCGACCTCACCGGCGTCCCATCGTCATCGTTGTGAGCCCCTTTTGAACCTCCCTCTCCCGATGCGATTCCTTCCTCTAACCACAGGCTCCGCCCGAGCGAGAAACTCATCGCCGCCCGGCCACGAGTCGCCCGCCGGCTAGAGGCCCCTGCGTCGCGTCCAGAACGCGCTGTCGTCCTCGGCGCGTTCCGGGAACCTAGAGCACCTACCCACTCCTCCTCCCGTGCCCCAAAGCGCCAAACCCGTAGTTGCCGAGCTCCGGCCGCCGCTGCACTGCTTCGCCCGTCGTTGTCTCCGGCCACCCTGCACCTCCGTTAGCCTCCACAGAGTGCGCATAGGCACGGGCTATTCGGCTGGTGCCCCTGGCGCGCTCGATCCGTCGACTCCGGTGAGTTAAGTGAACTCCTTGCGGGTTGAGTCACCGCCGCGGATTCCGGCAAGTGCCGGCGTGGCCACCTTGTTAGCACTAATTAACCCCCCTCTCTTTGACATGTGGGCCCCGATGCACAGATTAATTAATTTAAATTCTCTGTTAGATTAGTACTAATCTCGGGGCCCGCCTCTCGGCATTGACTTTGCCACGTCATCGTTGACCGGACCCACTAGTCGACCTCTGTCCCTGCCCGTTACACGGCGTGCGGGTCCCAGCGTCAGGTTTGACCTGGACCTGGCGCCTTTGACCTGCTGACGTCACCCCGATGTCATCCTGACGCAATTAACCTTTTTTCTGGATTTGTTTATATTCAGGAAATTCCAGGAAATGTCCTAAACTTCTAAAATTCATAGAAATTCAACCGTAACTCGGATTGAAATAATTTATATATGAAAAATGATCAGAAAAATATGAAGAATCTGTTTATGCCATGATCATGCATGTTTGAACAAGTTAACCTCACTGAATAGGATGAATCATGATTAGGGTAATTCATGAACTAGCATTTGGAGTTGGAGTTCAACCTTGTTTGAATTCCACTTCAACTAACTTGGATTATTATTGCATTAGGTGAATTCAGTACCTTAATATGACATGTCATTCATGTGAATGCATTGCATTGATTGTGTTCTCTCTTGTTTGCGGTAATTGTCCCTCCGGTGAGCGATGTCACAAGCGATGAGTTCGATGACACCGATGAAGAACTATATTATCTTGAAGTGCCGGCAAGCAAAACCCCTTGTTCATTCGATATAATCCCACTCTCTCGCTCCTGCTCTATTTTACTGCATTAGGACAACAACGACTCATGTGTTACTTGCTGCGGTAGCTGAACCCCTTGATCCTTTGCATGACTGTCATTCCAGATAATTAGATGAAACCCACTAGCATGAGTAGGGTTGTTTGAGCCATGTTGTGCCTACTCATTTATGCTTGTTTGTCATGCACCTACTGCTTAGAGTTGAGTCGGGTCCGATTCATCGGGGATGAATTGGAAAGTGGTGAACATGTCCTCTTGTGTGTGAGCTAAGTGTGTGAACACGATTTGGTAAAAGTAGCGGTGAGAGGCCATGTAGGAGTACATGGTGGGTTGTCTCATTGAAGCCGTCCTCGAGGCTGAGTTACGTGTTTGTGATCCATGAGCAGTTACTACCACACATTGGGTTCGGTAACTCGACCCTCTCGACTTATTAATCAACTTGATCTCTGTCCGGGAGTTGCAACTAGTTTCGGTGTTTGTAGGTAGTGTTAGTAGTCTACCAAGTGGCACCCGTGCAGGTGGGCTTAGGACAGACTAAACCTGATGTACGGTGTACCAAGTGGCACCGGTTGGTGGGCTTGGGAACCCTGCTCACATCGTTTGGGGCCGTGGCGACACCCGGCGGATCTCCTTGCGGATGGAACCGAATAGGCGATAAACACGGGACGAGAGACTTGTGTGGTTAGTCAGGTCGTGGCCGACTCCCTCGCCCGGCTTCGCTTGAAGGTTGCGAGGTACATGGCGTGTCTGAGGCGATAAGTGGCGAGGCGTGTGTGAAGAAGTACACCCTGCAGGGTTATCATTATCTATTGAATAGCAGTTCCTCGGATATGGAAACTTGGACCCCTTGCATAGTTCATAGACAAGTGAAAGTGGATACTCTAAAATCGCAAGATAGCGTGAGTGCTATGGATGGCGTTTCGTGGTAGGTGAGCGGGGCGGATCCATAGTGGTGTATTGATATGGTGAATATGTGGACTCGTAATGCGCCACCTCAAAAGAGTTACTTGCGATCGTAGTTCAGGATAGCCACGAGTCAAAGCTGGCTTCCTGCAGTCAAACTCCACCACCTTTTGATAATGATGCATATGTAGTTAGTTACGATGTAAGTCTTCTGAGTACAATTGTACTCACGTTTGCTTATTTATGTTTTGCAGAGAGGCGTCGGTCTCGCTAGTAATTCCGTGGACTTGACGTTTAGCTTGTTACCTCAGCTACGATCTTGTGCCTCGGCGGGATCGGTAGATAGTCGGGCTTCTCAGCCTTTTTCATTTATAGTTATGCATACCCGGACATGTTTAGCTTCGCTTGTGCTTTGACTTGTATGCTCACGAGTGTTGGGTCATGAGACCCATGTTTGTAATATCTCGCTCCTCGGAGCCTAATGAATAATATTTTGAGTCGTAGAGTTATGTTGTGATGCCATGTTGTATCTCGCATATTGAGCATAATGTGTGTATGTTTGAAATGCTTGGTATGTGTGGGATCCGACAAACTAGTTGTTTATCCTTGGCAGCCTCTCATATGGGGAAATGTAGTCTCGTGCCTCCGGCGATAGTAGTCCGCTACAGCCGGTTCACGGAGTCACTGCTAGCCCAGCACTCTGCTTGGACACTTGACTGGCGGCATGTGTTTCGCCGTTCCTATACATCGCCGGAAATGTCACGCGGTGTTATTGAGTCCTGCCTAGCCTGCTACAGCCGGGATCAGGAGTCCTGTTAGCCAGTGCTACAGCCGAATATATCGTTGATGACCGACATGCTCGATGTGATTCATGTATGCCTGTCCCCATGGGTTAGCGCGCTTTGGGTTCACGACTAGCCATGTCGGCCGGGTTCTTTGTCATATGGATGCTAGCGACACTATCATATCGTGAGCCAAAAGCGCCAAGCGGTCGGGCCATGGTAAGCGACACCGGTGGAATACCGTGCGTGAGGCCGCAAAGTGATATGATGCGTTACATGCTAGATCGGTGTGACTTAGGATCGGGGTCCTGACAGCGACATCTGTTGAATGGACATCCAACGGACACTGCTGCTAGAACTGTGTGTTGACTATAAGTTGACAAAGCCTTGCATACGCGTCAACTTACTTTTTTTAGGGGACGCGGCAACTTAGTAGGCCCACAAGTGTGCGACAGAGAACTTATAGCCCATTTGCGATTTGTAAGAATGTACAACCCATTTTTGAATTCTAATGGAATTTACTATAGCCCAATTATAGTTTGTTATAAGTAGAGCCTATTTTCTAGCTAGGACAACGATTAATAATTTCAACCAAACGTGGTGGGTCCAAAGCGAATAACTGCACGATCCGGGCCGCGTGCCCGTGCCTTTGTTTTGGGCTTTGGCCTTGACTTAGCGCCGTGTGTGGCCCGAGCCGGGGGCTCTGTCGATTGTACTAGGTAAGGGTACCCTAGTACCCCGAACTTCGTCTGCAGACGATCGTAACTTTCCAGCGGCGAGGGCTGGCACAGTAACCGCCAAGGTCCTCGGCGGCTCCTTTGGAGCCATTCAGAAACAAAGTAATCAAGGCCCGGCAAGAGGAGCTTGCGGGAAGAATACTCAAGGCACGAAGAAACAAGACCCGGCAAGAGGAGCTTGCCGGAAGGCTGGTGGCGGCGAGCTCCAGCGCGACAAGGACCTTGCAGCAGCAAAGCGCTTGCACCCAGCGACGGTAACCTCTCTTCATCTCGCTCCAGCTCATCCGTAGCGATGTGCGCCATGGGGCTTTCCCGAACACGCATGTCAATGGGCTGTGCAGCGGCGAGGAGGCGGCGATAGCGGCGACAAGCTACCATCGTGGCAAGCGAGGCGCGCCAGCGGTCCTGTTGCCTTTTGGCGACGGGGCGGACATTATAGCTTTTGTCCCTTGCCGTCGAGTTAGGTATAGATCCTTTGTACCTTTGTACAAGCGGTGTACCAACCTCTGTTTTCCTATTTTACCCTTGTCTACTTGCCACTGTGGTGATCCTTGTGCCTATAAAGGAGGCCCAAGTGCAGCGTGAAAGGGTTCGGCTCGATTCAGTTCATTCGACTCACTCGAGACCACACTCACTCATGCTGGGTTTTGTAGCTCCCATTGCTCCCTAGCAAGAACACAAATAATCAACCAAGCAGCGGTGGGGTATTATCTCTCGGAGAGCTCGAAGCTGGGTAAATCTGCTTTCGTGTGCATCGCTTGATCCGCTCTTTGTGCAATCTCCGCCCCCTCCGAACCACAAGGGACCCGGTGCGCATAGGTGTTCGTGGGTCACTATCAACTTCCCGACATCTTTGGCGCGCCCGGTAAGGCGTCGAGATTTAATGTGAACCTGATCCGGCGGTCACGAGCCCTTCATCATCATCTTCATCAACATGCCACCAAAGAAGAAGGCTTGGCGGCGGCGAAGCCGTCGCGTCGAACCCACCACCGCCGAGGCTGGCGGGTGGTGGGGAAGGCGCCGGCGGAAGGGCGAGGCGTGTCGAGAGCCCGGCGCGCGGGTCAGGACAAGCGGCGTAAGCGTCGGCGTCGAATCCGCACCGCGTCCTTCTCGGAGAGTGCGGGACCGGCAGCATCATGATGCTCGCAGCACCATCGCTCGTTGGATCAAGGCCAAGCGGAGGATCGAGGCCCTCGAGACCGCATGCCGCTAGCATGCGGTGTATGGCGAATGCGGTCGGTTGGGCGGGATGCTGCTCCTCTAACTTGGTTAGGAGTCCAGAACATCCGTTCCTCGCTCGTCGCCATTGCCACCCACCACTCCAGCGAAGCCTTGGCGAGCTCGGCTACTTCTAGACTACCCTCAGCGGCCGACAAAATTCGGCGAATGAAGGAGCCACAATCGAGTCTCGCCGGCTTTGCCAGCAGCGGCGTTCGCGGACAACCAACTGCGTCCTTACGCGGCGGCGACAAGGCGCGAGCGGTGGCGGCAGAACCTGCGAGGTGACACCACCATGCACTCCCTTACGAAGGCCAAGATCACCAGCTCCTCGGATCCACCTCGACACCGACTCCACGGCGTCGTCGGATCCACGAGCTTCGCCGTGATCAGCGCCAAGTTCTTAAAGGCGGCAACAAGAAAGGCGCTCGAACTCGCCGGCGCCGAAGCGCAGCGTCAATCCGACCAGCGCGCGCGGGCCGCTGTTTACATGCATGCACTAGGGAACGGGTGACTTGCCGTACGGTAGGTTGCCCTGCGTTCACCCGTGAGCTGCGGCAAGTCGATGGCCCGACAAGAAAAACTTTAAGCCAGATGTGCGGAGAAGTATGATGGCGGGACACACCCGCCGGAGTTCCTCGGCATCTACACCATCCGCGGTGCAAGCTGCGGGGGAGCGAAGCGACAAGATCCTTGCCAACTACTTCCTCTGGTGCTCAAGCCAAGCGTCGGTCTTGGCTCATGCACTTCAGGACATTCCATATCTTCTTGGGCAGATTTGTGCCATCGGTTTGTCGGCGCCTTCACGGTGACCACAAGCCTCATGGCCAAGAGTGACCTTCACCTGCTGCGCCCGAAGGAGGAGAGTCCCTGCGCAAGTTCATCGAAGATTGATCGTGTGCACTACAACATCGAGGCGTCCACCACTGCGCGGTGATCGGCGTGTTTCATCGAGCGTCGGAACCGCGGGATGAGGAGGAGATGGCGATGTGCAAGGTCAAGGGCGTCAATGAGCTATATGCCTTGGCGACAAGTGTGCCGCTGCTGAGGAGGAAGAAGACTCCGGAGAGAATGTTGGAGCAGAATCGGCGGTGAGAGACCGCCCGACAAGGAAGAGCGGCGGGCGGAACAACGAAAGAAGAAGAACAAGGAGGTACTAGTTGTCGAGCAGTCCGGCAGCGGGCGGCGCCAACAAGGCTAAGGTTGGTAGCTCCGGCAGGAAGTTGCCGCTGACACGATCGTCAAGCTATGGCGACGCCGACAAGCGACAACTCAACAAGCGATCTTGTAGATTCACGCACCAAGGGCCACGATCTCGAGTTGCAAGAAAGTCGAGCAGCTCGTTGAACTCTGAAGGCGGAATCGGCGGCAAGACAAGGAGAAGGCCCAGGAGGTGCTGGTGCAGCTAATGAAGAGACCCGACGGGGAGGCGCGCGGCAAGGCCAAGCAGCGGCAAGAGCGAGACCTCCTGCGGCGCGACAAGGGCGAAGAAGAAGATGATGATGAAGACATGGAAGGCGATGAAGCGATGAGCAGGAGTTTGAGGAAGGCGAGAGGTTCTCTGCGTTGGCGGTGGTGCTTCTCTGCATACCTCGCACCGCCAACTCAAGCAATGGATGCGGGAGGTCAATGCAGCGAGAACCATCCATGGAATCACGTAGACCTATGAAGTGGTCCAACCGCCCATCATTTTGATATTGAGGACCACCCGATCGCGCATAACTGCGGTCGGGTGCTTGCCGATGTTGGTCTCACCAACTATCCGCAACCTCAAGGTCACTAAAATGTTGGTTGGCGGAGGCGGCCTGAATCTGATCTCTCTGCGGTGCTCGAAGCTTCAAATCCTGACAATGAGCTCGAAGAGGGCGGCACTTTCAAGGAATCAACCCGGAAGGAGCAAGCCCAAAGGAAAATCATGTTGCGGTAACATTTGGCGTGAGCTCAACTTCAGGCGAGAGGGTCACATTCGGCGTTGCTGATTTCCCATTGCCCTACAATGGGATACTTGGCCATCGCACTTCGCCAAGTTCATGGCAGCCTCTCATTATGCTTAAAATCTGCTCAAAATGCCCGGCCCGATAAGCGTCATTTCCGTCCATGGCGACAAGAAGGATGCGCTTATCTGCGCCGACAAAAGATTTACGGGATGCAGCAGCAGCATGACGGATAGCAAACCACTTGCATTGAAGCTCCGGGGGCAAGAAGAAGACCACCAAGTCCGGCAAGAGATCGATGCCCACTCGGCAAGCGCACCTCTTGGTGCTGCGCTACCGTCGAGGCCTTTCCATCGAGCTCCACCGCAAGTGCAAGAAGATGATGGCGGCTCCACGAAGACCAAGAAGGTGCCGCCAAGGAGGGCGGCAGCGGTGGTACCTTCACCATCGATGCCACGCTTGACCCTAAATAGGAAGGCGAGCTCGTTGCTTTCTGCGAGGCGAATGTCGATGTGTTTGCATGGCAACCATCGACATCCCGATGTTCAGGAAAGTAATTGAGCACCACCTAGCTGTCTGTCCTCATGCGCGGCCTGTCAAGCAAAAAGTTAGGAAGCAGGCGTTGGGCGCCAAGAGTTCATAGCTGAAGAGATCAAGCTGGAAGCAGCAGGCCTTGTCGGAGGTGCTCCATCCCGTGGTTGGCCAATCCGGTGGTTATGCATAAGGCAAATGGGAAATGGAGACTTTGTATTGACTTCACAGATGTTAATAAAGCTTGTCCCAAAGATCCATTTCCCTTGCCGCATATCGACAGATTGTTGACTCCACAGTGGATGTGATCTGCTTTCATTTCTTGATGCATATCGAGATACCATCAAATCTTCATGGCAGAAGAGGATGAAGAAAACGCATTCATTACACCATGTGGCACTTCTTTGTTTCATACGGATGCCTTTCGGTTTGAAGAATGCTGGTTCAAGCGTTCACAAGAGTGGTCCACGATGCTTTTGAGCCCCAAATACACAGAAATGTAGAAGCCTACATGGATGACATAGTGGTCAAAAGCAAGGACAAAGCAACTCTAGTTCAAGATTTGGATGAGACTTTTGCAAATCTCGCAAAATCAACCTCAAGCTCAACCCGAGAAGTGCGTGTTTGGAGTCCCTTCGGCAAGCTTCTCGGGTTCTTTTATCTCGGCGGGAATTGAAGCCAATCCCGACAAGATTAAGGCCATTGAGCAAATTGAAGCACCGAAGCGCACCAAGGATGTACGAAGACTTGCCGGTTGCGTGGCTGCTCTCAGCAGGTTTATCTCTAAGTCAGCTGAGCGCGCCCTGCCATTTTTCAAAGTTTTGAAGAAGGCAGGTCCAATGAAATGGACTCCCAAAGCGGAGGCTGCACTTCAGGACTTAAAGAGGTACCTGTCCTCCACTCCAATACTTGTCGCACCTAGGCCACAAGAAGTTGCTGCTGTATATAGCGGCAACCAATCAAAGTGGTTAGTGCTGCGTTAGTAGCGAGAAGGGAGGCAGATGATGAGCCGACAACCGGGGCAGATGCATCCAGCGACAAGCGAGAGGCCATTTGTCAAGCTCTGGTCCCGACAAGGACGGATCTGCGCGGGATTGCGACAAGATACGAGAAAAGGATGGTGCAGCGCCCAGTCTACTGTCGAGTTCCCTTCTGCGAGGGGCTAGATCAAGGTACTCTGGCGTCGAGAAACTTTTCGGCCTCCTCATGGCCTCGAAAGCTCGCCATTATTTCCAAGCACATGAGATAACGATTGTCACTCGCTTTCCGCTGAAGAGGATATTGCAAAACCGAAGCAGGCAGGATTGTTGAGGGAGCCTTTGGAACTGTCAAGCTTTGGCCTCAAGTTTGAAAGCACTTGACTATCAAGAAGAGCATTGGCGAGTTTATAGCAGAATGGGCGTAGCATAAGATGAAGAAATTCGAGACGAGCATCCCGTCAAGGAAGCAAGTAAAGAGTGGCTGATGTACTTTGATGGTGCCTTCTGCTGCAAAGCGCCCGGTGCGGCGTCTTTGCTTATCGCACCACCGGAGGCACCTCAAGTACATAGTCGGATGCACTTTCCCAAGGGCAAGCAACAAATATCTGCAGAGTATGAAGGTTTGCTTGCGGTCTCGAGATTGCAGTAGACCTTGGGATCAAGAAACTTATGCGTCAGGGGTGACTCGCAGCTTGTCGTCCGCCAAGTAAACAAAGATTATCAGAGTCCATTAATGGAAGCCTAAGTTGATGAAGTAAGAAAGCTAGAAGAGCCCTTTGAAGGTCTGCAAATGGAGCATGTTCCAAGAGCTCAGAATGATATTGCTCACGACCTGTCAAAGTGTGCTGCACTCAAGTTACCTGTGGAACCAGGAATTTTTGTGCTCAAGCTGACTCAACCAAGCGTGGCATCATCAACGAGGACAGAGCAAGAAGAGGAAGTTGGTTTCGGTGATTACTTTCCGTGAGCTCCACAAGCCGCCTAAGAAGGTCCCCAAAATCAACACAGATATCGCTGAGGCAGATCTGCTCCGTCAAGCCCTAAGGTTTGTCTCGTTGAAGCGGAGCGCTCCGACAAGTCTTGTTTAAGCAAGCTTGCGAGGGATCATCAAGCTCGGTGAGCAGCTGGTTCTTGCCGTAGAAGAGTGATGTTCCAGCGGCGGCAGATGTGCCTTTAGTCCTTGTTAGCCGAGCCACAAGCTCCAGCATGAGCCTGACAGATCGTCCATTTCCTTGAGACGGAGAACTTCCGAAGAGCAGAAAAGCGGAAAGAGTAGCCCGGCGATCAGCTATGTACCGGTTTGTTGACAACATCACGTGCGAGAAGAAGACTCAGCGGTGTGAAATTGAAGTGTATTTGCGGGAAGATGGGCCGAAGCTGTTGGCGAGATACGGAGGCATATGTGGTCACCACATTGGCGCCAGAAACACTAGCGGCAAAACTTTCGGCAAGGATTCTTACGGCGAAGCCCTCCGAGGATGCTGGCTGCACAAGTAACCAAGTGTGAAGCGTGCGAGTTCCATTCAAAGCAGATACACCAGCCAGCTCAAGCTCTCGAGGGCGATCCCTTTATCCTGGCCATTTTTGGTGCAGGGGGCTCGACATCCTCGGCCCCTTCCCCGGCTGTCGGGGCTTTGAGTACTTATGCGTCGCAATCGACAAGTTCACAAAGTGGCGGAAGTGGAAGCGATGAGAAGGTGGCAGCACAATCAGATCAAGTTCTTGGTCAATTGTTTGCCGTTTTGGGATTCCTAACGGATCATCACCGACAATGGCACACAATTCACGATAGCACCTTCATGCTGTCGTCCAAGATCTTGGCGCCAAGGTGCCTTTGCTACATTGCTCACAGAAGCAGCGGTCAAGCGAGAAGGGCAAATGCTGAAGTCTGCGAGGACTCAAGACAAGAACTTCGGCGGCTGCGCAAGTCTGGAAAAACTGGATTGAGGAGCTGCGGTGGTTCTTTGATCGTCGGGGCGGCGCCGTCGAGCCCTTGGCGGACACCTTCGCTCTAGTCTATGGGCGAAGCAGTTCTCCCCACGGAACTTCGTATCACGGGTCACCTCGAGTACTAAGCTTATGATGAGCTTGAGCAAGAGCAGCTGCGACAAGATGACGCTGCTCCTCGAGGAGATCGTCTTGAGCTGTTTATCTGAGCTGCTCGTTACCAGCAAGCTTTGCGCCGCTACCATAGCCGCAAAGTTAATGCGAAAGCCGAGGAAAGCGACCTTGTTCTTGGTAGCGTTCAATCCATAAAATTCCAACAAGTTGGCCTTGAAGTGGGAAGGCCCTTATCGGGTGAAGCGAGTCACTAGGCTGGCTGCTGTCGCCCAGAGACCGAAGATGGCGTTCGAGGGAGCAACTCTGGAATATAGAACATCTTCGTAAGTTTTACCCATAGAATGCGGTTGCGAGAACCGTTCGGCAACCACCACTAATACAAATCTTGCCGCCGCTTGCATGTAATCCTTTGTACAAAAGCGGCGCGAGACCCGTGCATCGATAAAGCTCATGTGTTGCGCACAATTTTCAATTTCATGCTTTCATCATTATTATGCATCTATTATCGACATTTTTTGCAGCATCCACACGGTGGCGATAACGAGCCACTAGGCTCCATAACTTTATTTTCTCTTCTTTCTTCTCAAAAGAGGAAGGTTCATCCACCCACAAGTTAACGGGGGAGAGAAGAAGATAATGGTGTGGGCCACCAAGTGTCGCTAGAGGAAGTATCACCTTGCCGGAAGCAAGCAGCAGGGAAAAGCTAAGTTGCTAAGTTTAAGCAAACAG
>JAHIAM010011861.1:0-18913 GCA_021605205.1 Aegilops longissima
TATAGGGCAGCAGATAACTCATGAGTAATACCAAGTTCATCAAGATAATCCTCAAGTCCGAATTCTTGAACTCAGTTCCATTGTCCTCTGATGTGCTTGATCTTCACACCAAAGTTGGTTGAAGCCCTCGAGGAAAATCGTTTGAAGATTTCCTGCACTTGATTTTTGTAAGTAATAATGTGTACCCAAGTGTAGCGAGGTAATCATCAACAATAACAAAGCCATATAGTGATGCTTCATTACGACACTGAGTAATGATTGGGACCAAAGGGTCCATGTGAAGCAATTGAAGGGACGAGTAGTGGTCATGATGGTCTTATTTGGATGCTTGGCCTTGGTCATTTTCCGGCTTCGGGCTCGCATAAGTGATCCTTGAGAATTTGACATTCTCAATGCCAATGACATGCTTCTTCTTATGGCGTGTGCAAATTCCTCATGCCTGCGTGACCAAGTCGTCGATGCCATAGTATACGAAGCTTTTGCAAGTAGGCTACGGCGGTTGTGGACCTGTTGAAAATCAACAATACAAGTCTCCTCTCCTAAAGCCTTGAAGACTTTGGAATTGTCGACTTCCATAATCACAACACAGCGATACTTGCCAAAATAACAACCATATCAAGATCACAAAGCATTGAGGCCGACATGAGGTTATATCCTAAAGACTCAACAAGCATGACTTTGTCCATGTGCATGTCCTTAGAGATAACAACCTTACCAAGTCCCAATACGACTTTTGCCTTTGTCGGCCAAGATGATATGCTTGAGATGTGGCGGTGATAAGGGAGCATCCATCAATAGATTCTTATCACCGGTCATGTGATTTGTACACCTACTCGAGAACCCACTCGGTGGCTTTGGGTTGATCATCCTGCGGATGAATTAGTACAACTTACGATCTCATATACTTCATCGGTGAAGAATATGATATCAAGTTCATCGGATGAATTTCATCGATCGGTATTTAGATAAGCGATATGAGGGCGTGTGAAATGAAAGTTCATTTCATCATGATTAACTGCGTCCTTCGAGCATTTTGTGGGCCCCGGACAAATTCTTGAGGCGTTTAAGACCGCGTCTGGAGACTGACCTAGAAGAGATTAGTTCTTTTCTTCACCACCCACATCTGAAGGGGTGGCAAAGAGTTCATCATTCTGCGAGCACCATATGAGAATGGTGGCATAGAGGCCAAACCATTTCGTTTCACATAAGAGGGTTAGGGTAAGCATATGAATAAGCGAGAGAAATTCTTGAGGACTTATGAACATATTGGTTTGAAGAATAATGCACATATTCATAGCCCTTGGCTCTACCTGCAACAGAGTTATTATACGATGATAATCATATGAGGACTTTGATCCTTTTGAGAATTTGATCACGTGAGAATTTGGTCCGTATGAGGACTTGGATCCATATGAAGAATTTTGTCCATATGAAGAATTTGATCAGGGTTCCTTTTCTTCACGGTGGTGTCATGAGGACATTCACGAAGACTTTCAAGGCACTTCTTGGGAACAGATTTTCTTCATAGGGACCGTTCTGCGATTAGTGCCAACATATCTAGCAAATACTTCACCATTCTGATTTTGAACAGTTTATAGTTTGAGTCAAATGACTCATCATCGAATGAGGAAATTCACATGTAAAA
This sequence comes from Aegilops longissima, assembly GCA_021605205.1. Taxonomy (NCBI): domain Eukaryota; kingdom Viridiplantae; phylum Streptophyta; class Magnoliopsida; order Poales; family Poaceae; genus Aegilops; species Aegilops longissima. The sequence continues at coordinate 1,646 of JAHIAM010011861.1, forward strand.
CCAGATAAGGTAGATGGATCAAGCTGGAGGTCCCTTTGCGGCAACCCATGAGGTTTTGGGATCTTGCTCGGGCTTCGATCGTTCCATCGACATTGAGTTTCCTCTCAAAGGCAATACCCTCTTTCCTAGGGTTTTGTTGAGGATCGCTTTTAAGCACATCACAAAGTCGATGCCCTTTGAGGCTTTTGTACATGCTGTCATGTACAATTCCTTCAACCTGCATCGTCGGTGATACTAGCAATGTCCTCGGTGAGGAATTAGTGATAGCGAGGCAGGTGAAGAATTTATAACAGTTGAAGCATTTGAACATTCGGTGAAGAATTAAGCGATTCACGTTCAATGCACTTTAAGCATGGAGGAACAAATTCTTCTTGAGAAGCGCTGATTTGTTGAGCAAGTAATGAATGGCTCATACGAAGATCTTCATAACTCGCCCTTAGCTTCTCAAGATCTTGCTTTCTTTGAAGAAATTCATAAGAAAGTTTCTCATGATCGAGATAAGAGAGTGTTATGATGACCTTGAAAGCTGTCAAGCCTAGGTGAACTTTGAAGATTTTCGATCGGGGCTTGAGTGCGATCCATTCTTCACCTAACATATCATCACTCTTATCTAGCATGTTTTGAACCTTTTCAAAAGCCCTTTGTTGTTTTATAGCAATCTTAGCAAGTTTAGAGTAGCTGGGCTTAAGATCCTCATCGATTCATTTTCACTTTGGATTAGGAGGAGGTGAAATTGAGTACCTTAGCACCTTTTGCCATGAAGCAATAGGTGGGGCGTAGTCATCATTTTCCTCATCAGGTTTGTTGGTGAGTCATTTTCTTGATGTTGAAGATGGATTTTGGCGTAGCGATAGCAAGAGCGGACTAGCCACACAGTTGATTCTTGAGACTCCTCCTCTTCCTCATTTCCTCGATTCAACTTGAGTCCATTTCCTTGCCAATGAATGCCGAGCCTTTTGGAGCTGCTCTTCTTGTGAGAAGAAGGCTTTGAGGATTTTGATGATGAAGATTTTGATGATTTCTTCTTCTTCTTCACGTCATCGAGCTGTAATCCTTGTGTTTCTTCTTCTTCAATTCCTTTTCCCTTGAGGACAATCTTGGATATAGTGACCAGGTTTCTTGCATTTGTGGCAAAGTCTTAAGCTTATAGTCACTAGATGAGGAATCTTTGCTTCTTGAGGATTTTCCAGCGACCACGTCTTGTGAATTTCTGGAATTTCTTCACGGCGATGCTAGCTCTGGCCAAATTCTTGAGGATCTCCAAGGCTACTACGATTCTTCACTCTCGATTCAGATTCAGCCTTGGCCTTGAGGCGTGTTCTTCCATAGCGAGAACCATAGAGATCTCTCTTTTGACGAAAGCTGGAACTTCGTGAGTATTTAGCCTTTCGAGGATATCGGCGAGGATCAAGAGACTTGTAGTCAGCTCGTTCTTGTATCATCGGTGCGAGTGTCAAATGAGGAATCAAGCGATCTTAGCAATTTCTTCACCACCTCATGGTCGGTGATGTCGGTGGCACCAGTGCTTGAAGCTCATTTGAGATGTCGGTGAAGCGATCGAAGGTTTGTTGAACATTTTCGTTGTCGAGTCTTTTGAAGCGGTTGAAGAGATTCGAAGAACATCAACTCGAGAGTCACGCTGAGTTGAAACACCTTCATTACTTTGGACAGCCTGTCCCAAATGAGTTTAGCGATTCCAAAGCACTCACTCTTCCATATTGACCTTTTCTCGGATGGCCACATATGATATTCTTAACTTGAGAATCAAGTTGCTTGAATCTCTTCACATCAGCATCATTCGGAGAGGGTGTGGTGAGAAACACCTTTTGTCACAACATGCAGAGATCGTTGTCAATTGCTTCAAGATGCATTAGCATTTTGTTCTTCGATGGGGTAGTCCGTCCCATCGAAGGTAGGACACCTGCTTTGAGACCTTGATCATACTGCGGTCGACATAACTAAAACTCCGGTGGTTAAACCAAAATCACACAGAACAAGAGTACCTTGCTCGATACCAATTGAAAGTCGTTATATCGACTAGAGGGGGTGAATAAGCGATTTTATGATTTTACAAATTCTTCCTTGAGAATTTGCACGTGAAATTCATTAGCGAAGAAATACATGCAGCGGAATAAGTACTCGAAGTAAGCATAACAGATTACAAGCATAGTCATCATGATGAAATGAAATCAATCCGAGTATCAAGTAAGCGTAATCACGAGGATAACACAAGATGAAGACAAGCGGTGAAGAAATTGAGCGAGGAAATTGAAAGTCTTGATCAAAGTCTTCAAACAGATATGACAAACACTCAACACGATAATGAGGAAATGAAAGGGTTGAGGAAATAGAACCGATTAGGTTGGTGAAGACAATGATTTGGTAGACCAGTTCAAGCTGCTTTGTCTCGGTTATGCGTCACGGTTGGGCGGTGAGTATTTAAACTTCGAGGACCACGCAGTCCGGACACCCGATCCTTGAGCACGCAGCTCGGGACACCAAGTCCTCACCGTATTCTCCTTGAACTAAGGTCCATGAGACCTCGTCCAATCACTCGTGGTAAGTCTTGAGCGACTTCAAACCTTCACATACTTGGTCACTCGGCGATCCACAATTCCTCTTGGATGCTCTAGACCGTGGCCTAACCGTCTGGAAGAAGCACAGTCTTCAAAGGTAAAGGCGTCGGATCCACGGGATCAATTTCTTGATGATGCTCAATCACTTTGGGTTTGTTGGGGTTTGGGTTTTGGGTTTTTCTCACTTTGGGTTTTCCTCACTTGATGATTTTCGCTCAAAGTCCTCGGAGGATGGGTTGCTCTCAAATGACAAGTGTCAAGTTCTCTCGGGCAGCCAACCAACTAGTGGTTGTAGAGGCGGTATTTATAGCCTAAAGGAGCAGCCCGACATGATAAGACATAAATGCCCTTAAATGATATGACCGTTAGGTGGAGATATTTTAGGGACAGGTGGCGCGCCTGACAGCAGTCGGAAAGTGGAATATCAAATTCCTCGGGGCTATCATGTTCCTCCTTTGTGTAGCAATTAGCCTTTGGCGAATTCCTAACTCCTCGTCGAACAAATTCCTCGTGACGGAAGATCTTCGTCTCATCCTTGAAGAAATTAGTGAAGCTGTATGAGATTTCAAAAGCTTCACTCGAAGGAATTGGTAGGTGTAGGATTTTGAGTTGAGCATCAAATGGAAATTTTTCCTTAGTATTTCCTCGACCCCCTTTAACGATCGGTGTTTCCTAAGACTCAAGAAAGAAAAATGAAACTACGAAAACAAAAGTCTTCACGCTTCATATTCCTCAAGCGATTACCAAGTCTTGAATCACCAATTTCTTCACTTTGAAGTCTTGAGAAAGTCTTGAGAATATCAAATTCTTGATTGAAGAAATTCATTTTAGAAATTCGACTTTCTCTGTAAATATCAAACTCCTCATAGATTTATAGACCTGTGTACACTTACAAGCGCATTAGTTACTTAACCTATAAGTCTTCAATACACCAAAATCACTAAGGGCACTAGATGCACTTACAACACCCATAGAGTTACGGTGTTGATCATGTTTTGCCAGCTGGAGTGGTTTAGTCAGCGGATCAGCTGACGTTCAGATCCATATGCACTTTGCAAATTTCTATGTCTCCATCTTGAACATTTTCACGGATGGAATTGAGCGGCAACTTGATGTACTGGTCTTCTTGTGAAACACTGGGCTCCTTGGCAAGTGTAATAGCTCAAATCACGGAAGAGTTTGATCGGCCCGATGCATTGGGTATGACTCCTAGGTGGTGATGAACTCCTTCACCCAAATTGCTTCATCGCTGCCTCGAGGCAGCCATGTACTCCGCTTCACATGTAGATCCATACGGCTACGCTTGCGGCTGCACCAGCTTCTTGCCCACCATTCAACATATACGTATCCGGTTTGTGACTTAGAGTCATCGGATCGTGATGTCGAAGCTAAGCGTCGACATAACCCTTCTGACGAGCTCTTCGTCACCTCCATAAACGAAACATGTCCTTTGTCCTTTTGGTACTTCAGGATATTCTTGACCGCTGTTCGGTGTTCCTTGCGGGATTACTTTGGTACCTTCCTACCAAACTTCGACAAGGTTTACATCAGGTGCAGTACACAGCATAGCATACATAATAGATCCTATGGTGAGGCATAGGGATGGCCTCATCTCTTCTTTATCTTTTGCCATGGTGGGGCATTGAGCTGAGCTCAATCTCACACCTTGCGGTACAAGCAAGAACCCTTTCTTGGACTGATCCATTTTGAACTTCTTCAAAATCTTATCAAGGTATGTGCTTTGTGAAAGACCTATGAGGCGTCTCGATCTATCTCTATAGATCTTGATGCCTAATATATAAGCAACTTCTCAAGGTCGTTCATTGAAAACTTTCATTCAAGTAGGCCTTAATGCTGTCCAAGAGTTCTATATCATTTCCCATCAAAAGTATGTCATCTACATATAATATGAGAAATGCTCTGAGCTCCTCACTTTCTTATGCATGAGGCTTCTCCATAAATGCATAAACTAAGCGCTTTGATCATCTCATCAAAGTGAATGTTCCAACTCGAGATGCTTGCACCAGCCCATAAATGGATCGTTGGAGCTTGCATACTTTATTAGCATTCTTAGGATCGACAAAACCTTCCGGCTGCATCATATACAGCTCTTCCTTAAGATAACCGTTAAGGCAGCTGTTTTGGCGTCCATCTGCCATATCTCATAATCATAGTATCGGCAATTGCTAACATGATTGGACGGACTTAAGCTTAGCTACGGGAGAAAGTCTCATCGTAGTCAATCCCTTGAACTTGCGATAACCCTTAGCGACAAGTCGAGCTTTATAGATGGTGAAATTACCATCGCGTCCGTCTTCTTCTTAAAGATCCATTTGTTTTCTATCGCTGCGCCGATCATCGAACAAATCTGTCAAAGTCCATACTTTGTTTTCATACATGGATCCTATCTCGGATTGCATGGCTTCAAGCCATTTGTTGGAACTGGGCCGCCATCGCTTCTTCATAGTTGAAGCTTCACGTTGTCTAACAACATGATTTCCGGGACAGGGTTGTCGTACCACTGCAGTGCGGGCGTGTCCTAGTGGACCTAAAGTTCAGTAGCAACTTGATCAAAGTACCTTGATCATCATCATTAATTTCCTCTCCGATCGGTGTAGGCACCAGGAACATTTTCTGAGCTGCACTACTTTCCGGTTCAAGAGGTAGTACTTCATCGAGTTCTACTTTCCTCCCTTACTCCTTTGAGAGAAACTCTTTTCTAGAAAGGATCCGTTCTTAACAACAAAGATCTTGCCTTGGGATCTAAGGTAGAAGGTATACCCAATGGTTTCCTTAGGGTATCCTATGAAGGCGCATTTTCGATTTGGGTTCGAGCTTTTCAGGTTGAAGTATCTTGACATAAGCATCGCATCCCCAAACTTTTAGAAGCGACAGCTTAGGTTTCTTCCCAAACCATAATTCATACGGTGTCGTCTCAGCGGTTTAGGCGGTGCCCTATTTAAAGTGAATGTAGCTGTCTCTAGGCGTATCCCCAAAATGATAGCGGTAAATCGGTAAGACATCATAGATCGCACCATGTCCAATAGAGTGCGATTACGATGTTCGGACACACCGTTACTGTTGAGGTGTTCGGTAGCGTGAGTTGTGAAAGCGATTCCACATTTCCCTAAGTGTGTACCAAATTAAGTGACTTAAATATTCTCCTCCATGATATGATCGTTAAAATTTTATCTTTCGGTCACGTTGATTCTCTACTTCATTCTGAAATTCCTTGAACTTTTCAAAGGTCTCGGACTTGTGTTTCATCAAGTAGACATACCCATATCTACTTAAGCCGTGCGTGAGTGAGAACATAACGATATCCTCCGCGATCCTCAACGCTCATTGGACCCTTTTACATCGGTATGTATGATTTCCAATAAGTTGGTTGCTCGCTCCATTGTTAGGAGAGCGGAGTCTTGGTCATTTTCCCATAAGGCATGGTTAGCATGTGTCAAATGATTCATAATCGAGAGACTCTAAAGTCCATCATAATGGAGCTTCTTCATAAGCTTGACACCAATGTGACCAAAGCGGCGATGCCACAAGTATGTGGGACTATCGTTATCAACTTTACATCTTTTGGTATTCACACTATGAATATGTGTAATATTACGTTAAAGATTCATTAAGAATAAACCATTGACCATGAGACATGACCATAAAACATATCTCTCATATAAATAGAACAACCATTATTCTCGGTTTAAATGAGTAGCCATCTCACATTAGCGAGATCGATACAATGTTCATGCTCAAACTTGGCACTAAATAACAATTATTGAGGTTTAAAACTAATCCGTAGGTAAATGTAGAGGCAGCGTGCGGCGGTGATCTGTCGACCTTGGAACCATTCCGGCGCGCCGTCACCTCGTCCTTCGCCACCTCCGTTTATTCCGCAGCTCTGTTGTGAGTTACAAATATGAGCAACGGCACGGTGTCGAATACCGGGAGTTATTACAATCTTGGTAGGTACACATCAATTACATGTATATCAAATATACCTTTAGTGTTGCGGCCTTCTTGTCCGCTAAGTATTTGGGCAGTTCCGCTTCGGTGGCCCTTCCTTTGCAATAAAGCACTCTGTCTCGGGCTTGGGTCCATTCTTTGACTTCTTCCCAGCAACTTGCTTGCAGGTAGCGGCAACCTCCTTGCCGTCCTTCTTGAAGTTCTTCTTGCCCTTGCCCTTCTTGAACTTAGTGGTTTTATTGACCATCAACACTTGATGTTCTTTCTTGATTTCAACCTCTGCTGACTTCAGCATTGAGAATACTTGGAATGGTCTTCACCATCCCCTGCATATTATAGTTCATCACAAAGCTCTTGTAGCTTGGTGGGGCTATTGAAGGATTCTGTCAATGACCGCCTTGTCAGGAGGTTTATGTCCAGTGGGACGGCGGTTGTACAACCGGACATTTTGAGTATGTGCTCCTTGACAGAGCTGTTTTCCTCCATCTTACAACTATAGAACTTGTCGGAGACTTCATATCTCGACCGGGCATGAGCTTTGAAAACTAGTTTCAGCTCCTCGAACATCTCATATGCTGCGTGTTGCTCAAAGCGCTTTTGGAGCCCGGTTCTAACTTGTAAAGCATGCCGCCTTGAGCGAGGGTAATCATCAACACGAGACTGCCAAGCATTCATAATGTCTTGGTTCTGCAGGGGCGGGTGCATCACCTAGCAGTCCTTCTAGGACATATTGTTTCTGGCAGCTATGAGAATGATCCTCGGGTTCGGACCCGATCTGTATAGTTGCTGCCATCATCTTTCAACTTGGTTTTCTCTAGGAGCAGCGTTGAAGTTCATGTTGACATGGCGTTGGCCATTTGATCTACAAGACATATTTGCAAGGTTTTAGACTAAGTTCATGATAATTAAATTCATCTAATCAAATTATTTTAATGAACTCCCTCAGATTAGACATCCCTCTAGTCATCTAAGTGTTACGATCCGAGTCGACTAGGCGTGTCCGATCATCACGTGAGACGGACTAGTCATCGTCGGTGAACATCTTCATGTTGATCGTATCTTCCATCGACTCGTGTTCGACCTTCGGTCTCCGTGTTCGAGGCCATATGCGTACATGCTAGGCTCGTCAAGTTAACCTAAGTGTTTTGCATGTGTAAAACTGTCTTACACCGTTGTATGTGAGCGTAAGGATCTATCACCCGATCATCACGTGGTGCTTGAAGCTTGACGAACTTTAGCGGCCTTGCAGTTAGGGAGAACACTTCTTGATATTGTTGTAAGGGATCATCTTATTTACTACCATCATTCTAAGTAAACAAGATGCATAAACATAATAAACATCACATGCAATTATATAGTAGTGACATGATATGGCCAATATCATATAGCTACATTGATCTCCATCTTGGGGCTCCATGATCATCTTGTCACCGGCATGACACCATGATCTCCATCATTGTGTCTTCATGAAGTTATCCGCATGCGACTACTTCTACTTCTATGGCTAAGCGTTTAGCAATAAAGTAAATTAATTTACATGGCGTTCTTCAATGACTACTTAGGTCATACAAGAATAAAGACAACTCCTATGGCTCCTGCCGTTGTCATACTCATCGACATGCAAGTCGTGATTCCTATTACAAGAACATGATCTCATACATCACAATATGCCATTCATCATTCATCACAACTTCTGTCCATATCACATCACATGACAATTGCTGCAAAAACAAGTTAGGCGTCCTCTAATTGTTGTTGCATCTTTTACTGATGGCTGCAATTGGGTTCTAGCAAAAGCGTTTTCTTACCTACGAATAACCACAAGCGTGATTTTGTCAACTTCTATTTACCCTTCATAGGGACCCTTTTCATCGAATCCGCTCCAACTAAAGTGGGAGAGGCAGGACACCCGCCAGCCACCTTATGCAACTAGTGCATGTCGATCGGTGGAACCGGTCTCACGTAAGCGTCGTGTAAGGTTGGTCGGGCGCTTCATCCCACAATACCGCTGAAGCAAGATAAGACTAGTAGCGGCAAGCAAGTTGACAAGATCTCGCACAACAAAATTGTGTTCTACTCGTGCAATGAGAACTACGCATAGACCTAGCTCGATACCCTTTGTTGGGGAGCGTTGCGAGAAAATTAAAAATTTCTACGGTTTCACCAAGATCTATCTATGAGTTCATCTAAGCAGCGAGTCATGGGAGAGATTGCATCTACATACCACTTTGTAGATCGCGGCGGAGCGTTCAAAAGAAGCAGGGATGAAGTAGTCGTTCTCGCCGTGATCCTATCACGGAGATCCTAGCGCCGAGCGGACGGCACCTCCGCGTTCAACACTGCGTGCAGGACGGGAGGCGTCTCCTCCTTCTTGATCAGCAAGGAGAAGCGAGAGGTTGATGATGATGGCTCGGCAGCAACTGTGGCGTGGTGGTGGTGGAGCAGCAGCACTCCGGCGGGGCCGCCAAGCACGTGGCGGAGGAGGAAGAGGTGTAGCGAGGGAGGGGCGCGGAGTTTGGGTGCAGCTGCCCCTGCCCCTCCTTTATATAGGCCCAGGCGCCGACCCTTAGGATCCCATCTCCCAAGGGAGGCGGCAGCCAGGGGTTGGAGTGCCCCAAGCCAGTGGGGCGCCCCCCCCGCTAGGGTTTCAACCTAGGCGCGAGAGTGGGCCAAGGGGGGCGCACCAGCCCACTATGGGCTGGTTCCCCTCCCCACTTCAGCCCATGGGGCCCTCCGGGATGGGTGGCCCCACCCGGTGGACCCCCGGGACCCTTCCGGTGGTCCAGGTACAATACCGGGTGACCCCGAAACTTTCCCGATGGCCGAAATACCACTTCCTATATATAATTCTTTACCTCCGGACCATTCGAAACTCCTCATGACATCAGGGATCTCATCAGGGACTCTGAACAACATTGGTATACTGCATACTCATATTCATACAACCCTAAGCGTCACGAACCTTAAGTGTGTAGACCCTACGGGTTGGGAGACACGTGAACATGACCGAGGCGGCTCTCGGGCAATAACCAACAGCGGGATCTGGATACCCATGTTGGCTCCCACATGCTCCTCGATGATCTCATCGGATGAACCATGATGTCGAGATTCAAACAATCCCGTATACAATTCCCTTTGTCAATCGGTATGTTACTTGCGAGATTCGATCGTCGGTATCCCAATACCTCGTTCAATCTCGTTACCGGCAAATCACTTTACTCATCCGTAATGCATGATCCGTGACCGGACACTTGGTCACTTTGAGCTCATTATGATGATGCACTACGAGTGGGCCCGGTGATACCTCTCCGTCATGCGGGTGACAAATCCATCTCGATCCTTGTCAACCAAAAGACACTTTCGGAGATACATAGTGTACCTTTATAGTCACCCGATTCGTTGTGACGTTTGATACACCAAAGCACTCTTACGGTATCCGGGGTTACGATCTCATGGTCTAAGGAAGAGATACTTGACATTGGAAAAGCTCTAGCAAAGCGAACTACGATCTTGTGCTATGCTTAGGATTGGGTCTCGTCCATCACATCATTCTCTAATGATGTGATCCGTTATCATTGACATCCAATGTCCATAGTCAAGAAACCATGACTATCTGTTGATCAGCGAGCTAGTCAACTAGAGGCTCACTAGGGACATAATGTGGTCTATTTATTCACCGTGTATTACGATTCCGGATAATACAATTATAGCATGAATAAAGACAATTATCATGAACAAGGAAATATAATAATAATCCTTTTATTATTTCCTCTAGGGCATATTTCAACATTCATCACCTGTTTTAAGAGATAATAAATAAAGAAAAAGGAAAGCGGATAAAAACATTATGGGAGTGTTTGCAGGGTTGTTTGTATTGTACTTCCGCCGATGCCCGTGGTATCTTGAGTGCGTAGTGATGTCTGCGAGGTGTAAATCTTGCGGTACAAGAGGTGGGTGGCGGAAGCCGAACTGCTATTTCCGTTCGGGGTGGTGAACTTTGGAGGAAACTATTTCGGCCCCTGGTGTTTGGTGGTGAGCGAGTCCGTCGTATTATCGCTGGTGGCCTCCTCCTTGTGTTGGCGTTGAGCTTGCCTGCTGTAGACCCCGCATTTACATTGGTATGATTAGTAGCTTATCGGGATGGCGTGGATCTGCAAGTTGGTCCAATATCCTGTCAAGGGTGGATGGTCATCTTTGTTTGCCTTGATGGCTTCTTCGACCGCGTTTTGGATTGTTAAATCCGGCGTTGACCGCTATGTCGCGTGACTTTTCATTGTCATTCATTTGTTGTTGTATTCAGTTCATCGTGGCTTGCCGTTGCCGTCTCGGTTCGGAAGTGCCGGGTCGTTGGCGTTGTTGCTTTTATGGCGAGCGATTGTCTTCTCCGCATAGCGAGTCATTAAGCGGTAAGGTCCGTCATGGATTTGGGTCCTTCTGGCGAGGTGGCGTGTTAGCCATTCATCCCGGACGCTATGTTTGAAGGCGCGAGGGCTTCGCATCCGAACGATCGATGATTTGGTCCTTTTGACTAAGAACCTGGTCGAGCTCCTGGCTGACTCGTCGGACTGCTGGACAATATGAATTAAGTCGTCGGCATCGTGGGCGGACATATATTCCTTGGAAGTTGTCTCGAAAGGCGTCTTCCAAATCTTCCCCTACCAATAAATTTTACGGCAAACTGTTTAGCCGATGCCGTGCTGGCCCTTTTAACGAGAGGCTGGTATTTGATGGCATGAAGGTCGTCTCCACGAGCCAAGTGGATATGGAGGAGGAAATCCTCAATCCATGCCACGGGATCTGTTGTTCCATCGTATGATTCGATGTTAATGGGTTTAAACCCGTAAAATTCATGCTCCATTACCTCGTCGGTGAAGCTGAGAGGGTGTGCGACTCCTCTATTTTGGGCCACTTGTGAAGCACCTCCGGTGGGCGCCATTTGCGGCTTTCGGACGGGCGTGGTCGGGTCATTGTGTCGACTAGGTGACCATCATCGTCGGTCGGGGTATATCTCCGTGATCTATACATCGATCTTGTGTGTCCTGCTCTACCTTCCGGTCTTGGTTGATGCCTTGAGTTTCCCCGAGCTGTTTTCTTTTGTTTTATGGCGAATGGGGTGGTATGGTGGTCTGCTTGGGCTCTTTGCTTTATCCGGACGGACTGTGGTCGACCTACCGCATTATTCAATGGTGATCTGGGCTCCAGCGCCCGCCATCGTGTTGAGGAGCCACCTGCACTTGGGGTGGCTTTTATGCAGGCCTCTAAGGCCGTATTCTTGACATCAGGACCTCGGTCCATCTATCATTGAGCAAATCTTGGTTAAACGCTTGCAGCTGCTGCTTCTTCCTTAGACTCCTTGCCATGGCTATTAGCTGGCGTTTAAAAGCGCTCCTGCTCGAGAGGTTTCTCGGGAGCGATGGAATCCTTGTTTCGAGGCTCTCCTCTTCCTCGGAGAGTGGGAGATAATTACTATCCTCCGAGTCTCCATATATGACCTGTTACGTCAGGTCTATCTTGCCTTTCCTGTTCCTCCTATTTGGATCCTGCCTCATCGGGGTCTTTGTTGTCAGTGTTATCATCTCCGGTGCGAGTGTTATTTTCTTGGCGACATGGCCGAGGCGGTGTCGAAGCGCCGGTGTTGGACTGTGTGCGGGAGGTTTATCATACTTGGATCCTCCTTGTCATCGTCGAGATCGTTGTTGGGTGTGTCTACCATACATATGTCATACCAGGAAGTGGGCGTCCAGCGTCTAGCGGATAGGTAAGTTTGGCCTTGCCCTCATCGTCGTCCATACGATTCGATGTCTTGAGCAAGGTCAAGCGTGTTGGTTGGGTCTTTGATAGTGGCTATGAAGTGGGTGGCGGTGGGAAGCAAAATTCTCCATCATCCATGATGAGTTCGAACCGAATATAGTTTGGCGATTCTGCCGGGGACAGGTTTTTAGTGAGTTTATTCGTTGCCCATGGCGAGTGTTGTAAAGCGTTTGCGGCACTAAACTTGAAGATCGATAACCGATCGGGTTCGGTATCCGATGGACTCGCGGGTTGGAACCTGTCGCGGAGCAGTCCGGGGTCCCGTTGATGCAGATATCATATGAAGTAAAATCTATATGCGGCTCAACGCTGCGGGATCAGCAGGCTCCGTGATGGGGTTGAGATTCCCATCTTGGATGACTCGATCTGCTCCAGATCTAAGGCGAAGTGTTGGGGGCGTAGAAGAAATTCAAAAATTTCTCGCATCACCAAGATCAATCTATGGAGATTCTAGCAACAAGAGGAGAGGATGAGCATCTTAATACCCTTGAAGATCGCTAAGCGGGCGTTCAAAACGAGGATGAAGAGTCATTACTACTGGCGATTCAGATCGCGGTTGATTCGATCTAAGCACGAACAACGATGCCTCCGCGTTCAACACGTACAGCCTGGGGCGTCTCCTCCTTCTTGATCCAGCAAGGGAGGAGAAGTTGAGGAGAACTCCGAGCAACCTGACGGCATGGTGGTGATGGGCTCGTGGTTCTCGGCGGGGCTTCGCCAAGCACTACGGAGGAGGAGGAGGTGTTGGAGGAGGAGAGGGCTGCGCCGAGGGAAGGTGCGGCTGCCCTCTCTCTATCACTATATATAGGGAAGGGAGGAGGGGCGCCTAGGGTTCCCTAGGGAAGGCGGCTGACCATAGGGAAACTCTAGATGGGTTTGGCCCCCACCCCTAGAAACTTGCCCCCCAAGCCGGGAGGGTGGCTGCCCTAGGGTGGCGCCACACCTCTCCAAGTTACGTGAGATGGGGTGGGAGGGCGCTCAGCCTATAGTGGGCTGATGTGCCCTCTCCCTTGGCCCATAAGGCCCCCAAAGCTTGCAGGGGCCTCGAAACCCCTTTAGGACACGCTGGTCATCACACGGTACCCCGGAACAATTCCGGACTCAATACCCTTAAGTCCAATATACCAATCTTCACCTCCGGACCATTCAGAGCTCCTCGTCATGTGCAGGATCTCACCGGGACTCGGACAACCTTGATAACCACATACTATTTCCCATAACAACTCTAAGCGTCACGAACCGTAAGTGTGTAGACCCTACGGGTTCGAGGAACCATCTGAGACATGGCAGAGACATTCTCGGTCAATAACCAACAGCGGGATCTGGATACCCATGTTGGCTCCACATGTTCCATGATGATCTCATCGGATGAACCACGATGTCAAGGATTCAAGCAATCTCGTATGCAATTCCCTCTGCCTAGAGGTATTGTACTTTCGAGATTCGATCGTCGGTATCGATACCTTGTTCAATCTCGTTACCAGCAAGTCTCTTTACTCGTTCCATAACACATCATCCGTGATCAACCCCTTGGTCACATTGTACACATATGATGATGTCCTACCGAGTGGGCCGAGAGATACCTCTCCGTCTGCGGGTGACAAATCGATGTCGATTAGTGCCAACCCAGCAGACACTTTCGGAGATACCGTAGTGCACCTTTATAGCCACCCGATTCGTTGTGGCGTTTGGTACACCAAATCATTACTACGGTGTCAGGGGTTGCACAATCTCATGGTCTAAAATGATATTTGACATTGGAAAAACTTTGCATCTCTGAACTACGGTCTTTGTGCTAGGCTTAGGATTGGGTCTTGTCCATCACATCATTCTCCTAATGATGTGTTCTCGTTATCAACGACATCCAATGTCCATGGTTAGGAAGCGTAACCATCTATTGATTAACGAGCTAGTCAACTAGAGGCTTACTAGGGACATGGTGTTGTCTATGTACCCACATGTATCTGAGTTTCCTATCAATACAATTATAGCATGGATAATAGCGATTATCATGAACAAGGAAATATAATAATAATAACTAATTTATTATTGCATCTAGGGCATATTTCCACAGTCTCCCACTTGCACTAGAGTCAATAATCTAGTCCACATCGCCATGTGATTAACACTCACGAGTCACATAGCCATGTGACCAACATCAAAAGTTTACTAGTGTCACTAAACTAGTTCACATCACCATGTGATTAAGACTCAATGAGTTACGGGGTTTGATCATGTTTTTCTTGTGAGAGGGTTTTAGTCAGCGAGTCGCAACATTCAGATCCATGTACTTTACAAATCTCTAGGTCATATTGTAAATGCTGCTTCCACGCTCCACTATCATTATCCGGTTTGCTACTCGAGTCATTCGGATAGGTGTTAAAGCTTACATCGGCGTAACCCTTTCGCGAACTCTTTATCACCTCCATAATTGAAAACATGTCATATTTACTCCAAGGACAATTTTGACGCTGTCCAATGATCCATTCTGTATCACTCTTGTACCCTGGTGGCTCATGGCAAGGCACACTTCGGTCGGGGTACATAGCATACTTTAGAGCCTACGTGCGAAGCATAGGGGCGACCTTCGTCCTTTCTCTCTCTTCTGTTGTGGTGAGGCTTTAACTCTTAACTTCATACCTTACAACTCAGCCAGAACTCCTTCTTTGGTGATCCATCTTGAACACCTTCAAGATCATGTCAAGTAATATGTGCTCATTTGAAAGTACCATTTAGCGTTTTGATCTATCCTCATAGATTTTGATGCTCAATGTTCAAGCAACAATCAGGTTTTCTATTGAAAAACACTTTTCAAATAACCCTATATGCTTTCCATCATTTCGATCAACAATATGTCAACAACATATACTCATCGAGAAATTCTATAGTGCTCCACTCACTTCTTTGGAAATACAAGTTTCTCATAAACTTTGTATAAACCCAAAATCTTTGATCATCTCATCAAGCGTACATTCAACTCGAGATGCTTACTCCGGTCCTTAGAAGGATTCTGGAGCTTTGCATACTTATTAGCGTCTTTCAAGATTGTCAAAACCTTTTGGTTGTATCACATACAACCTTTCCTCAAGGATATCGTCGAGAAACAATGTTTTGACATCCTATCTGAATTTCATAAATCATGCAGTAATTGCTAATATAATTCCAACAGGCGCTTAGCATCGCTATGGTGAGAAAGTCTCATCGTAGTCAACTCCTTGAACTTGTCGTAAAACATCTTAGCGACAAATCGAGCTCTTAATGGTGATATTTACCATCATTGCATGTCTTCCTTTTAAAATCCATCTGTACCCACGGCCTTACAACCATCAAGTATTTCTTCCAAAGTCATGGATCCTCTCTCGGATTTATGGCCTCAAGCCATTCATGAATTTGGGCCTACCATCGCTTCTCCATAGCTCGTGGGTTCATTGTTATCTAGCAACATGACCTCTAAGACAAGATTAGCGTACAACTCTGAAGTAATGCTGCGTCCTTGTCGACCTCACGAGATTTAGTAGTGACTTGATCTGAAGCATCATGATCACTATCATCAACTTCCACTTCAATTGGCGTGGGTGCCACATGAACAACTTCACGTGCCACTGCTACCTTTGGTTGAAGTGATGGTTCAATAACCTCATCAAGTCTCCATCATCCTCCCTCAATTCTTTCGAGAGAAACTTTTCCTCGAGAAAGGACCGTTCTAGAAACAATTACTTTTGCTTCGGATCTGAGATAGGAGGTATACCCAACCATTTTGGGTATCCTATGAAGATGTATTTATCCGTTTTGGGTTCGAGCTTATCACGATGAAACTTTTTCACATAGCGTCGCAGCCCCAAAATTTTTAAACGACAACAGGTTTCTCCAAACCATAGTTCAAATGGTGTCGTCTCAGCGAATTACGTGGTGCCCTATTAAAGTGGTGATGTTGTCTCTAATGCCTAACCCATGAGCGATAGTGGTAATTCGATAAGAGATATCATAGTACGCACCATATCTAATAGGGTGCAACTATGATGTTGAACACACCATCACACTATGGTGTTCCGGTGGTATTAATTGTAAACAATTTCCACAATGTCTTAATAAGCGTGCCAAAGCTTAGTAACTCAGATACTCATCTCTATGATCATATCATAGACATTTTATCCTCTTGTCACGAAGATCTTCAACTTCACTCTGAAATTACTTGAACCATTCAATAATTCAGACTTGTGTTTCATCAAGTAAATATACTCGAGTATCTACTCAAATCATCTGTGAAGTAAGAAGATACGATATCAACTGCGTGCCTCGGCACTCATTGGACTGCACACATCAAAATGTATTACTTCTAACAAGTTGCTTTCTTGTTCCATTTCTTTGGCAGAGGCTTTGGTCATCTTGCCCATGTGGTATGATTTGCATGTCTCAAGTGATTCAAAATCAAGTTAGTCCAAAGGTCCATTTGCATGGGTTTCTTCATGCATATACACAATAGACATGGTTAGCATGTCTCAAGCTTTTCAAAGCAGAGTGAGTCAAAGATCCATCAACATGGAGCTTCTTCATGCGTTTTATACCAATATGACTTACATGGCGATTGCCACAAGTAGGTGGTACTATCATTACTATCTTATATCTTTTGGCATGAACATGTGTATCACTACGATCGAGATTCAATAAACCATTCATTATAGGTGCAAGACCATTGAAGGTATTATTCAAATAAGCAGTAACCATTATTCTCCTTAAATGAATAACGTATTGCGATAGACATAATCCAATCATGTCTATGCTCAGCATAAACACCAAATAACAATTATTTAGGTTTAACACCAATCTCGATGGTAGAGGAAGCGTGCGATGCTTGATCACATCAAGCTTGGAAAACTTCAACACATATACGTGACTCACCTTGAGCTAGTCT
>JAHIAM010011864.1:0-14500 GCA_021605205.1 Aegilops longissima
AGTACCTCGTCCGTCAAGTGGAAGCTTCTACTTCACGACAAGGGAACCAAGAGTTGATACGGAAGCATCCACAAGTGGGACACACCAAGATGAAGAAAAGCGAGGAAGTGCATCAAGATGAGCGTCAACAACCTCCTTCTCCACCACGACAAGAAACGACAACGCCAACAATGAAGAAGGCCAAGAAGAACAACAAGATGAAGAAGATGTTCAACGAAGACCCAAGCAAAAGCTTTCACGAGTTCGAGCAAGAATTGCTAAAGACCATCCGTCGAGCAAATCTACAATGATATTCAAACCGGGAGAATCACTCGCTCTAAAACTCGTTTAGCTAAATTTTGTGAAAACTATTCTTTCATCTCTAGCATTGAACCTATGAAGGTCGAAGAAGCATTGGAAGATCCGGATTGGATAAATGTTATGCATGAAGAGCTACACAACTTTGAGAGGAACCAAGTTTGGACATTGATTGAGAAGCCCGACAACAACCACAACATCATCGGTACCAAATGGGTGTTTCGCAACAAGCAAGATGAAGATGGACAAGTAGTTCGCAACAAAGCATGTCTCTGCAAAGGCTACACACAAGTCGAAGGTATGGACTATGGTGAGACTTACGCCCCGTTGCTAGACTTGAGTCCATTCAGTCTTACTTGCCTATGCTAATCACCATGATATCACCTTGTACCAAATGGACATTAAAAGTGCTTTTCTAAATGGTGAAATAGAGGAGGAAGTTTATGTTAAACAACCTCCGGCTTTGTCAATCCTAAGAAACCCAATCATGTTTACAAACTTCACAAAGCTCTTTATGGACTTAAACAAGCTCCTAGAGCATGGTATAAATGTTGACCAAGTTCCTTATTGAAAAGGCTTTGAAATTGGGAAAATTGATTCTACTCTTTTACTAAAAGGGTTAATGGTGAACTCTTTGTGTGCCAAATTTATGTTGATGATATTATATTTGGTTCAACTAACCCTCATTTTAGTGAAAAGTTTGGGAAGCTAATGTCGGAGAAGTTTGAGATGTCTATGATGAGTGAACTCAAATTCTTTCTTGGTTTGCAAATCAAGCAAACTAAGGAAGGTACTTTTGTCTGAAACAAAGTACACCAAGGACTTATTCAAGAAGTTCAATATGCAAGAATGCAAAGGTATGACTACACCCATGCCTACTAGTGGACATCTTGACTTAACCAAAGATGGTGAACGGTTGATCAAAAGGTTTATCGCTCTATGATTGGTTCATTGTTATATCTATGTGCTTACATCCCGATATTATGCTAAGTGTGTGCATGTGTCACGATATCAAGCTGCCCTAAAGAATGTCATCTTAAGGCCGTGAAAAGGATAGTGAGATACTTAATCCATACACCAAATTTTGGCATTTGGTATCCTAAGAGGCCTCTTCGATCTTGTTGGCTATTCCGACTCGGACTATGGAGACAAGGTTGATAGAAAGTCCACTTGGTGCTTGTCAATTTCTTGGTAGATCTCTTGTGTCTTGGTCCTCCAAGAAACAAAACTCGGTATCCTTATCCACGCGAAGCTGAATATATTGTCGATGGTTCATGTTGTGCTCAATTACTTTGGATGACCCAAACTCTTAAAGATTATGGGATATATGTGAGACATGTTCCATTGTTTTGTGATAATGAAAGTGCTATCAAAATTGGTCATAATCTTGCAACATTCTCGAACTAAGCATATTGAAGTTCGTCATCATTTCATTCGAGATCATGTTGCTAAGGGTGACATTGATCTTAAGCATGTTACTTTCGAAAAGCAATTAGCGATATATTCACTAAACCTCTTGATGAGAAAGTGTTTTGCAGGTTAAGAGGAGAATTGAACATCATTGATGCTTCAAACTTGGAGTAGAAACTCCATTGGATACATGCAAGACATGAGCTTATGACTAATCCTTGATATTTCTCTTATGATGAAAAACTTATGTCTTGGATATATTTGTATCTTGCATGTTATCTAACCCATGTAGGTACTTGGTTGAATCAAATTCCATGAGGTTGAAACCTACTCATATCTTGAGCAATCTCTACATCACCAAGTCTCTACACAAGGTGGTTGAAGACAAGGAAGCACGAAACCATTCAAACATATCCTTTGACAAATTCTATGTTGAGTTTCATGATTGTCATTTTGGATATACAAGTGCTCTTCCTTGCAAGAACTAACCCATGTAGGTAGATGGACTCAAATTCCAAGTGGTGCTCCAAATTCTTGATGAGCTACATCAACCTTGAGCAACCCACGCAAGTTCAACTACATGGACAACACCACCAACCAAGGTATGTTATTCCATCTTAGAGAGCTTTACTCCGAGTCATGAGTTAAAGCAACTCGACAAGATGTGAATACATCAAGATGTAACAAAATGGCAACCCCATTTTGAGCTTAAGCGATGAGTATGGCCTATGATCAAGTGATCTCACTTGACTCCTAAGTTAATATACTCTAACATAGGTGACTTTGTGCCGACCATCTCTAGATGAAGTTCTCATGTGTTCTTTTCGAGTTTTTGCATTTGTCTCATGCATTTGTGTTTCCCTTTCAAAAAAAAAAAACTTCATCTAGATTTCTTTCTGTTTCTGCATTTCGCATCTAATTCCTTGCATATCTTTCAGTTAATTCCTTGCAAATCTTTGTGAGATCTTACTAGTCTAGTGAGCTGAGGTGACAAGCGTTCTCTCTCGATGAACTCGGTTACACCAATTTGTTATTTTCGGACCAACGAATCTATTCGACACGGCAAAACCACTCAGTGCCACCGATTTCAAAACAGGAAAAACTCTTTGCCATGTGTTTCTTCGATCCAACTCCACTCAATGAATCTTGTCCTCTACAAGCATCACATTTTCATCATTGCTTGTTACGTGTCTCAAGGACCAACCCATTCGTGACTCGAAGACCCTTCTTGAAATTGATGTCAAAGGGAGAGAAAGAACATCAAAGCTTATCATTTGGAGATAGAGAGAGCATCAAACCTTATCACCTTTCTTCTTAAGGAGAGAGAGACCTTCTAGGGGAGAGACCCTCAAAGACGAGAGGGATATCCGGGGAGAGGATACTTAAGTAGAAAGTATTTCTCAAGGATCCCAGATGCTTGGTGTTCAAGAGGAGAGATGTCCACATGTCTTCTTGAGGGAGAGACATGTTCATATGATCTGTTGTGCTCAATTTTGCATTAGCATACATTAGCTCGAACTTTAGCTCGATCATCATTCATATCTTTCATTCTGTTTCCTTCACTCTGATTTTCTGTTCCCTATCTTCTCCCAGTATCCATGTTAGATTCGGGGAGCAAGACATCTAAGGAAAGAGATCATTTAAATTCATTGCATATCTTTACTCTTGGGGACATGTCTAATCCAATGTGGTACTCAGTACTCACTCTCTACATGTCATCTCAGTCTTGGTATTCTTGTGGTTTCTTCTGTTGCTCGGCTAGTAGATGCATCTGTTATCTAACCTTGTTTTCCAGTTCATTCCATCCTAAGCCAACTCAAGACCACAAGGTAAGTATATGCATCACAATCATGTGTATGAGGAATTCTTGCGATGTACATCTTGTTTGCAAGAAGGACTCATGGGGATGAAGGTATTCTCTTTAATACTTTTTGCTCTGATGCATATAGCCAAGATACATGTAACACATTGCCTGCTCTATCATGGTTATGCTATCACATGCTTCTTTATTTCATATTCACATGATTGAATACATGTAGGGGGAGCCTATGCTTGTTACATGTCTTTCCAAAGCTTTACTTGCTATTCTTTATATCTTTATCTAAAGCTTTGATGTATGTTGCCATCAATTACCAAAAAGGGGGAGATTGAAAGCACAAGTGCTCCCTAGGTGGTTTTGATAATTAATGACAACATATCTCTTGTTGGACTAACACTTTTATCTAGTATGTTTCAGATAAGTTCAACAATGGAGTGGCATGGACTAAAGGATGTGGGAACTCCTTCAAGATGCTAAGGACAAAGGATTGGCTCAAGCTTCAAGCTCAAGACTCTTCATTTTACATTTTAGTGATCCAAGATCACATTGAGTCTATAGGAAAAGCCAATACTATCAAGGAGGAATGAGGTGTTGCTTAATGAGCCTCTTGCTTCAAAGTGCTTAGTGATATGCTCCAAATACCCTCAACTACTTTCCCACTTCCACATTTGTCCTAAACCTAAAGTCAAACTCGGACCCATGATTCTTTCTATATGGCGCCACCGAGTTTGGATGTCTTAGCCATGCCACAAACCCTAGGCAAATCGGTGTCACCGATAGGGATCTCAGTATCACCAAGATGGGATTGTAATCTCTCTGTATGTCCATTATCAAAATCGGTCTCACCGAGTTTGATCAATCGAGTACTACCGAGATTACAATGCAAACTCTCAGTTAACTTATTATCAACATCGGTCCCACGAGTTTGATAATCGGTCAAACCGAGTTTGCGACCAACTCTCTCGAAAGCTTATTACCAAAATCGGTCCCACCGAGTTTGTGTAATCGGTCTTACCGAGATTACGTTATGCCTAACCCTAACCGAATCGGTCCCACCGAGTTGCATTCGGTCCACGAAAACCCTAACGGTCACATTATTTGCTAAATCGGTCGACCGAGTTTAACGATTCGGTCCCACAGTTTGGTAGATTGTGTAAGAGTTAGATTTTGTGTGGAGGCTATATATACCCCTCCACCTCCTCTTCATTCGTGGAGAGCCATCGGAACCTACACTTCCAAGATCCTATTTCGAGAGAGAACTACCTACTCATGTGTTGAGGCCAAGATATTCCATTCCTACCATATGAATCTTGATCTCTAGCCTTCCCCAGTTGCTTTCCACTCAAACCTCTTTCACCAGATCCAAATCCTATGAGAGAGAGTTGAGTGTTGGGAGACTATCATTTGAAGCACAAGAGCAAGGAGTTCATCATCAACGCACCATTTGTTAATTCTTGAGAGTGGTGTCTCCTAGATTGGCTAGGTGTCACTTGGGAGCCTCAGCAAGATTGTGGAGTTGAACCAAGGAGTTTGTAAGGGCAAGGAGATCGCCTACTGTGAAGATCTACGCTAGTGAGGCAAGTCCTTCGTGGCGGCGGCCATGGTGGGATAGACAAGGTTGCTTCTTCGTGGACCCTTCGTGGGTGGAGCCTCGTGGACTCAGCGTGTACCCTTCGTGGGTTGAAGTCTCCATCAACGTGGATGTACGATAGCACCACCTATCGGAACCACGCCAAAAACATCCGTGTCTCCAAATTGCGTTTGAATCCTCCAATCCCTTCCTTTACATTCTTGCAAGTTGCATGCTTTATTTTCGCTGCTCATATACTCTTTGCATGCTTGCTTGCTATATGTTGTGAATGTTAAACATGTGCCTAAACTCCACTCAAACTTTAAAGAAACTTAAAACTGCAACTTTGGTACTTAGTGTCTAATCACCCCCCTCTAGACACCTCTTCTCAAGGTCCTACAAGTGGTATCGAGCATTGGTCTCCATTGCCTTGGTTTAATCACCATTGGAGGAAGATGGATGAGTCTACTTTGGGAGTCTTAGACATAGAGTGCCTATTCTTGATGGAGAGTATTTTATGAGTGGAAAATGAGATGCTTGTTATTTTCAATCAATATCATTTTACAAGTACATTGCTAGCCCTTGTGCACCTTATGTTGATCCTATGCATCCAACCCATGATGAGTCAATTGACATGGTTAGGAATCTTAGAACTGTCGAACTTATCATTAGAGGATTGCCTAGAAACTTGATTGGATGTTTGCCTACTTTTAAGTGTGCCTACACCATATGGAAATTTCTTGAGGACGATTTCCATATTATTCCTTGAAAAATCTAGATGAAATTCTCCATAAGTCTATTGCTTTGAGCAAAATAAATACTAGTGATCCTATGTTTGGTGATCGTCTATTTGAGCTTACAAACCTTATGCGTGCCAAGGAAATGTTGGTATTATTAGTGACATTATTTCGAAGCTATAAGAATTCATAGACAAGATTATTGTCAAACTCATTCTAATGAATCACCCTCTCTAGGATTTGATCCACCACATGACGATGTTGAACATGGATACTATGATGAGGATGATGATAGTGACTTCGATCTTGATGATGCAATGAGACATTTTGGTCTTATGGCAAATCTTGAGGATATAGTCAGGAGGAAAGGAATGGGTTCTTGATAGTGGATGTACCGATCACATGACCGGAGATAAAGACATGTTTCGTGAGCTTGCTGATAATGATAGTCCTCGAAGTATGTCACTTTCGGTGACAACTAAAAGGTAAGGTGGTTGGCCTCGGTAAGGTGGCCATATCACATGATAGCTCCATACAAAATGTTATGCTCGTTGAATCTCTTGGTTACAACTTACTTTCGATATCTAGACTTGCTGATTTCGGTTTCAATGTTCTATTTATGAAGTAGATTGCCAAGTGTTTTGTCGAGATAATCATAAAATGGTCTTTACTGGTGTCGTAGAGGTGATCTATACATTGTTGATTTCACTAAAGGCTCAACCTAAAACTTGCTTCATTGCTAAATCCTCAAAAGGCTGGTTATGGCATAGACGATTAGGTCATGTTGGTATCATGAAACCTTGACAAGCTTATTAAGGGGAATCATATCCTTGGAGTTAATGATGTCATATTTGATAAGGATAGACTTTGAAGTGCTTGTCAAGCGGTAAACAGGTTGGAGGAAGGCATCCGTGAAGAACATCATGACCACGAAGAGGTCACTCGAGCTACTTCACATGGATCTCTTTGGTCCCAACTCTACAAGAGTCTCGGTGGAAATTCTTTTGGTCTAGTTATAGTTGATGATTTTTCCAGATTTATGTTGGTGTTCTTTCGATGATAAATCGCAGGTCCAAAAGATCTTCAAAAACTTCGCTAGGAAGGCCCAAAACCAATTTGAAGTGAAGATCAAGAAGGTTCGGCGACAACGGAACGGAGTTCAAGAATGAAAATGTGGACACCTTTCTTGACGAAGAAGGATTTCACACGAGTTCTCACTTACGTACACCTCAACAAAATGGAGTTGTTGAGAGGAAGAACGGACGCTCATCGAAATGGCGAGAACGATGCTTGATGAGTACAAGACGCAAGCACTTTTTGGCGAAGCGGTTGAGACAACTTGTCATGCAACAAATCGCTGTATCTTCACAAGCTACCGCAAGGCGGAATGCTACTCAACGGTAACAAAACCCCAAGTTGGATACTTTGAGTATTCGGCTCAAAGTGCTACATTCTTGATAAGCATCGTCGTTCTAAATTTGCTCCTAAATCTCATGAAGGTTTCCTACTAGGTTATGGCTCAAACTCTCACCTTACCGTGTCTACAACAATTTCATCCGAAAGGTTGAAGGCGGTAGATGTGAAGTTTGATGAATCTAACGACTCATAAGTAGAGCAATTGCCAATTGATGTAGAGACAAAGATCCTTCGGAAGCAATCCAAGACTTGTCTATTGGCAAGGTCCGTCCAACGGAGGTGAAGGAGAGTACCTCGTCCATCCAAGTGGAAGCTTCTACTTCACGACAAGGAGAACCAAGAGTTGATACGGAAGCATCCACAAGTGGGACACACCAAGATGAAGAAAACGAGGAAGTGCATCAAGATGACGTCAACAACCTCCTTCTCCACCACGACAAAGAGAACGACAACGCAACAATGAAGAAGGCCAAGAAGAACAACAAGATGAAGAAGATGTTCAACAAAGACCCAAGCAAAAGCTTTCCGAGTTCGAGCAAAATTGCTAAAGACCATCCCGTCGAGCAAATCTACAATGATATTCAAACGGGAGAATCACTCGCTCTAAAACTCGTTTAGCTAACTTTTGTGAAAACTATTCTTTCATCTCTAGCATTGAACCTATGAAGGTCGAAGAACATTGGAAGATCCGGATTGGATAAATGTTATGCATGAAGAGCTACACAACTTTGAGAGGAACCAAGTTTGGACATTGGTTGAGAAGCCCGACAACAACCACAACATCATCGGTACCAAATGGGTGTTTCGCAACAAGCAAGATGAAGATGGACAAGTAGTTCGCAACAAAGCACGTCTTCGCCAAGGCTACACACAAGTCAAGGTATGGACTATGGTGAGACTTACGCCCGTTGCTAGACTTGAGTCCATTGCATCTTACTTGCCTATGCTAATCACCATGATATCACCTTGTACCAAATGGACATTAAAAGTGCTTTTCTAAATGGTGAAATAGAGGAGGAAGTTTATGTTAAACAACCTCGGCTTTGTCAATCCTAAGAAACCCAATCATGTTTACAAACTTCACAAAGCTCTTTATGGACTTAAACAAGCTCCTAGAGCATGGTATAAATGCTTGACCAAGTTCCTTATTGAAAAGGCTTTGAAATTGGGAAAATTGATTCTACTCTTTTTACTAAAAGGGTTAATGGTGAACTCTTTGTGTGCCAAATTTATGTTGATGATATTATATTTGGTTCAACTAACCCTCATTTTAGTGAAAATTTTGGGAAGCTAATGTCGGAGAAGTTTGAGATGTCTATGATGAGTGAACTCAAATTTTTCTTGGTTTGCAAATCAAGCAAACTAAGGAAGGTACTTTTGTCTCCAAACAAAGTACACCAAGGACTTATTCAAGAAGTTCAATATGCAAGAATGCAAAGGTATGACTACACCCATGCCTACTAGTGGACATCTTGACTTAACCAAAGATGGTGAACCGGTTGATCAAAAGGTTTATCGCTCTATGATTGGTTCATTGTTATATCTATGTGCTTCACATCCCGATATTATGCTAAGTGTGTGCATGTGGCACGATATCAAGCTGCCCTAAAGAATGTCATCTTAAGGCCGTGAAAAGGATAGTGAGATACTTAATCCATACACCAAATTTTGGCATTTGGTATCCTAAGAGGGCCCTTTCGATCTTGTTGGCTATTCCGACTCGGACTATGCCGGAGACAAGGTTGATAGAAAGTCCACTGGTACTTGTCAATTTCTTGGTAGATCTCTTGTGTCTTGGTCCTCCAAGAAACAAAACTCGTATCCTTATCCACCGCGGTTGAATATATTGCCTGGTTCATGTTGTGCTCAATTACTTTGGATGACCCAAACTCTTAAAGATTATGGGATATATGTGAGACATGTTCCATTGTTTTGTGATAATGAAAGTGCTATCAAAATTGGTCATAATCCTGCAACATTCTAACTAAGCATATTGAAGTTCGTCATCATTTCATTCGAGATCATGTTGCTAAGGGTGACATTGATCTTAAGCATGTTCGGACCAAAGCAATTAGCGGATATATTCACTAAACCTCTTGATGAGAAAGTGTTTTGCAGGTTAAGAGGAGAATTGAACATCATTGATGCTTCAAACTTGGAGTAGAAACTCCATTGGATACATGCAAGACATGAGCTTATGACTAATCCTTGATATTTCTCTTATGATGAAAAACTTATGTCTTGGATATATTTGTATCTTGCATGTTATCTAACCCATGTAGGTACTTGGTTGAATCAAATTCCATGAGGTTGAAACCTACTCATATCTTGAGCAATCTCTACATCACCAAGTCTCTACACAAGGTGGTTGAAGACAAGGAAGCACGAAACCATTCAAACATATCCTTTGACAAATTCTATGTTGAGTTTCATGATTGTCATTTTGGATATACAAGTGCTCTTCCTTGCAAGAACTAAACCATGTAGGTAGATGGACTCAAATTCCAAGTGGTGCTCCAAATTCTTGATGAGCTACATCAACCTTGAGCAACCCAAAGTTCAACTACATGGACAACACCACCAACCAAGGTATGTTATTCCATCTTAGAAAGCTTTACTCCGAGTCATGAGTTAAAGCAACTCGACAAGATGTGAATACATCAAGATGTTTAAACAAAATGGCAACCCCATTTTGAGCTTAAACGATGAGTATGGCCTATGATCAAGTGATCTCACTTGACTCCTAAGTCAATATACTCTAACATAGGTGACTTTGTCGCCACCATCTCTAGATGAAGTTCTTGTGTTCTTTTTTGAGTTTTGCATTTGTCTCATGCATTTGTGTTTCCCTTTCAAAAAAAAAAACTTCATCTAGATTTCTTTCTGTTTTCCTGCATTTTCGCATCTAATTCCTTGCATATCTTTTAGTTAATTCCTTGCAAATCTTTGTGAGATCTTACTAGTCTAGTGAGCTGAGGTGACAAGTTTTCTCTGCGATGAACTCGTTACACTAATTTGTTATTTTCGGCCAATCAATCTTTTCATAACAAGCATACCACTCGGTGCCACGATTTCAAACAGGAAAAACTCTTTGCCACATATTCGTGTTTCTTGATCCAACTCCACTCAATGAATCTTGTCCTCTACAAGCATCACATTTTCATCATTGCTTTGTTCGTGTCTCAAGGACCAAACCCATTCACACTCGAAGACCCTTCTTGGAAATTGATGTCAAGGGAGATAAAGAACATCAAAGCTTATCATTTGGAGATAGAGAGGCATCAACTTATCACCTTTCTTTTAAGGGAGAGAGAGACCCTAGGGGAGAGACCCTCAAAAGAGAGAGAATCTCCGGGAGAGGATACTTAGTAGAAAGTATTTCTCAAGGATCCCAGATGCTTGGTGTTCAAGAGGAGAGATGTCCACATGTCTTCTTGAGGGAGAGACATGTTCATATGATCTGTTGTGCTCAATTTTGCATTAGCATACATTAGCTCAACTTTAGCTCGATCATCATTCATATCTTTCACTTGTTTTCCTTCACTCGATTTCCCTATCTTCCCGGATCCCATGTTAGATTCGGGGAGCAAGACATCTAAGGAAAGAGATCATTTAAATTCATTGCATATCTTTACTCTTGGGACATGTCTAATCCAATGTG
Organism: Aegilops longissima; assembly: GCA_021605205.1. Lineage (NCBI taxonomy): Eukaryota > Viridiplantae > Streptophyta > Magnoliopsida > Poales > Poaceae > Aegilops > Aegilops longissima. Next base: position 10,911 of record JAHIAM010011864.1, read on the forward strand.
GTACCGTACTCACTCTCTACATGTCATCTGCCTTGGTATTCTTGTGGTTTCTTCGTTGCTCGCTAGTAGATGCATCTGTGTTATCTAACCTTGTTTCAAGGTTCATTCCATCCTAAGCCAACTCAAGACCACAAGGTAAGTATATGCATCACAATCATTGTATGAGGAATTCTTGCGATGTACATCTTGTTTGCAAGAAGGACTCATGGGCATGAAGTATTCTCTTTAATACTTTTGCTCCGATGCATATAGCCAAATACATGTAACACATTGCCTGCTCTATCATGGTTATGCTATCACATGCTTCTATATTTCATATTCACATGATTGCATACATGTAGGGGAGCCTATGCTTGTTACATGTCTTTCCAAAGCTTTACTTGCTATTCTTTATATCTTTATCTAAAGTTTGATGTATGTTGCCATCAATTACCAAAAAGGGGAGATTGAAAGCACAAGTGCTCCCTAGGTGGTTTTGATAATTAATGACAACATATCTCTTGTTGGACTAACACTTTTATCTAGTATGTTTCGATAAGTTCAACAATGGAGTGGCATGGACTAAAGGATGTGGGAACTCCTTCAAGATGCTAAGGACAAAGGATTGGCTCAAGCTTCAAGCTCAAGACTCTTCATTTTACATTTTAGTGATTCCAAGATCACATTGAGTCTATAGGAAAAGCCAATACTATCAAGGAGGAATGAGGTGTTGCTTAATGAGCCTCTTGCTTCAAAGTGCTTAGTGATATGCTCCAAATACCCTCAACTACTTTCCTACTTCCACACATTTGTCCTAAACCTAAAGTCAAACTCGGCCCCACTAATTTTTCTATCCAGCCACGAGTTTGGATGTCTTAGCCACTGCCACAAACCCTAGGCAAATCGGTCTCACCGATAGGGATCTCGGTCTCACCGAGATGGGATTTAATCTCTGTATGTCCATTATCAAAATCGGTCTCACCGAAGTTTGAGCAATCGGTACTACCGAGATTACAATGCAAACTCTCGTTAACTTATTATCAAAATCGGTCCCACCGAAGTTTGATAATCGGTCAAACCGAGTTTGCCGACCAACTCTGGAAAGCTTATTACCAAAATCGGTCCCACCGAGTTTGTGTAATCGGTCTTACCGAGATTACATTATGCCCTAACCCTAACCGAATCGGTCCCACCGAGTTGCATTCATCCACCAAAAACCCTAACGGTCACATTATTTGCTAAATCGGTCGCCGAAGTTTAACGATTCGGTCCCACCGAGTTTGGTAGATTGTTTGTAAGTTAGATTTTGTGTGGAGGCTATATATACCCTCCACCTTCCTCTTCATTCGTGAGAGAGCCATTAAGCCGAACCTACACTTCCAAGATCCTATTTCTAAGAAGAACTACCTACTCATGTGTTGAGGCCAAGATATTCCATTCCTACCATATGAATCTTGATCTCTAGCCTTCCCCGTTGCTTTCCACTCAAATCCTCTTTCCACCAGATCCAAATCCTATGAGAGAGAGTTGAGTGTTGGGGAACTATCATTTGAAGCACAAGAGCAAGGAGTTCATCATCAACGCACCATTTGTTAATTCTTGGAAGTGGTGTCTCCTAGATTGGCTAGGTGTCACTTGGGAGCCCGACAAGATTGTGGAGTTGAACCAAGGAGTTTGTAAGGCAAGGAGATCGCCTACTTGTGAAGATCTCCGCTAGTGAGGCAAGTCCTTGGGCGGCGGCCATCACTACTAGAAAAAGGGCTATAGATGGGATTGACTAATGGCGCACGGAAATGGGTCGCCATTATATACTAATGGCGCACCACCGGATCGCCATTAGAGTTGAAAACTAATGGCGCTTTGAAGGTGCGCCATTAGTATCAAAAAATTTGAACTAGTGCCGTCAAACATACTAATGGCATCGAAAATGCGCCATTACTAGTTGTAACTAGTAATGGCGCATCCTCAAAGTGCGCCACTAATGTTGTTTTTTATATTTTTTATTCCTTTTTTAATATATATTCATGATCAAGCTGGCCATTACTAGTTTAAACTAGTAATGGCGCATCGGGATCAGCCATTAGTATTTTTTTTTGCAAACTACTAATGGCACGCTAAAGTGCGCCATTAGTAACCTGGATTACTAATGGATTTAGTCTGGTGCACCATTTAAGTGGGCAGCAACAAGATATTTTGGACAGCCTCCTACCCACACTCACTTTCTCCCCACTTCATTCTCTCCACCTCCTCCTTGTCTCGGGTGCCTCCTCTTTTCACCTCATTTCCACCATAGATTCATTCAAATTAAGTGGTTAAATTACCTTGTTTTAATAGGTAAGTAAGGGGAAGCTATATTTATGTTGTTCTCCTACAACAATGTGCACATGCACTTTTTAGGCCTAGCTAGATCTATGTATGTTCGTGGTGTTGCATATGTTTGTGGTGTTGCATATGTGTTTGTGTTTGGAGGTTACCGGTATTTGAAATCCGATAGTTGCCAATATTTTGCCGGAATGTTGATTCATTTCCGTTGCAGAATTTTGGCATTAAGCATTCTTTTGGTCCTATTTTTAGGAAAGTCATGCCAAATTTTTTCTTGGTTCTAAAATATCATTTTGCTCTACCCAGACGAATAGTCCCACGATGACCAAGGCATCGTGAATAGTTGAGGTCCCGGCCGAGATGCTTCAAAGAACGAGCGAGATAAGATGTCCGTGTCAAGATGCAAGTGAAGAGCCTTATTGCGGACCCAGATTCCGGCAGGTGGGACCACCTGCTTTGCGTGGTTTCATGGATGGCTATCTGTAGCAAGGTGATGAAGATGACTATGAAGTCGCCCATGGGGCCGGGCAAGAAATGAGGAAGGGACAAGACAACTACGCGGCTCGGGCGAGAAGACGAAGAATCCGAGGAGATGATCCGACGGTGATCCGTACGTCATCATGTAGAAGATGCAGGACATGATGATGAGGAAGATCTTGGAGCAGACGGCGGGCATGATCATGAAGATGATGATGCCGTGGAGCGACGACTGGACCATCGATGGGCTGGGTGCGGACCCTCATATTCAAGAGCGCTTCTCAAGCGGTGGATAACGCAAGAGCTGCCGCCAGAGAAAGCCAAGATGGATCAACTTGGTTAGACGCGGTTACTCCATTGTATGAAGGATGCAGGCCGAGGATACCCGAAAGTAACGCCATGGCTCCGGAGATGAAGGTAAAACACAAAATGACCGACGATGTTTCGGCGAAATGTCGTCCACGAACGCCTTCCCAAGGGAACAAGTGCCCACCAGTTTGGAGGAGGCGAAGAAAATCGGTGTCCTCCGGATTTACCGCCGGAAATACCATGTGTGCATGAACAATTGCATCATTTATCGGAGACACGCGAGTCTACCATATGTCCGGTGTGCGGCGCACCGATACAAGAAGAGGAAGAAAGCTCCTCGAAAGTGGTGTGGTACTTTCCATCACTTCGCCTGCAGCGGTATTTCGCGGACCCTAAGGTAGCAAAGCTCTGCGTTGGCATGCGGATAGGGAGGAGAAAGAGAAGATGCGCAAATGATCCGGAGATAGATAAAAAAGACAAGATCGAGTCACCCTAAGGATGCG
>JAHIAM010011865.1:0-14983 GCA_021605205.1 Aegilops longissima
ATCTTAAAAAAAGATAAAGAAGCAAAGTTTCTCCCTTGAGTTTGAGTGAAAAAACGAAAATGCGAGAAAAATTGCAATCCCTACCGCGTAATGGTGCACCTACACCTTCATCGACGTTGTTTTTTGACCGGAAGACCTAGAGGCTAACTATCGACATTTTGGGCTATCGGACACGTACTTCGAAGAAATGGTTTATGAGTGTTTGTTACCGGGTGCAACAGATCAGTTAGTAAGGATAAAATACCCTTTCGTATTTGTATGGTTTCTGGAATTGATAATCATCATGAAGACCCTCTTTACCATTCTGTATAAATGGACTATTCTATTTGTATAGATATTGGTAGAGGGGCGTATCCAACCCTCTTTTATCCACTAGTTACCCCTCTTTAGTTTAAGAGTATAGAGCAGTTTGGTAGCTCATAAGGCTCATAACCTTGGGGTTGCGGGTTCGATTCCCACTACCGGCTCCATACTCCTTCTTTATGATATGCATGATATAATATATACATCATGCATTTGTATCTGGATTTTTGATTTCCTAAAGAGTTTTGGTCTAACAGTTTTTTCTCGGAAGAAGCAAAAAATAAAGAAAGAATAAAATATGAAAAAAAGCGTCCATTGTCTAATGGATAGGACAGAAGTCTTCTAAACCTTTGGTATAGGTTCAAATCTATTGGACGCAATCTTATTTCTATCTATTCTTTAAATAACTATACTAAACTAAAAAATAACTATACTAAACTAAAAATAAAACAAAGAAAACTTTTGCATGATTCAAATGAAAAAACTTTCTCAACGATTCCTATTCTACTAACAAGAGTAGACATGCAAAATTTATTTGTTACTGAAGAAAACCGTTCAGCTGTTCCTGAATAGCTTCCTTCAAAAGGATTTCCGCTTGCTCGGTGAATGTCTTGCTAGAAGATATAATTTCTTGGAATTGAGGTTTAGTATCTTTTAGATGTTTACATAACTCATCCAGAAATTTATTTACCTGTTCAATTTCCAACGAATCAAGATATCCTCTTGTTCCGGTATAAATAGTAGCTATCTGCTCTTCCACTGGGAGAGGATTTGCCTGGGATTGTTTAAGCAATTCCCTTAATCGTCGACCCCTTGCCAATTGATTCTGACTTGTTTTATCGAGAGCAGAGGCGAATTGTGCAAAAACTTGTAACTCTGCGAATTGCGCTAGTTCAATTTTGATTTGCCAGCTACTTGTTTCATGGCTTTAATTTGAGCCGCGGATCCTACTCTGAAACAGAAATACCCACATTAATAGCGGGTCAATTCCGGCATTGAATAGATCCGCAGATAAGAATATTTGTCCATCTGTAATGGAATTACATTAGTAGGAATATAGGCGGAAACGTCTCCAGATTGAGTCTCAACTATTGGTAAAGCGGTCATACTTCCTTCGCCTAAAAGAGAATTTAATTTAGCGGCTCTTTCTAAAGGCGTGAATGCAAATAAAAAACATCCCCTGGATAAGCCTCACGGCCGGGAGGTCTTCTTAATAGAAGGGACATTTGGCGATAAGCTTGTGCCTGTTTGGAAAGATCATCATAAATTATTAAAGTATGCCGTTCGCGGTACATAAAATACTCAGCCAGGGCTGCTCCCGTATAAGGAGCGAGGTATTGTAATGTAGCAGGTGAATCCGCCATTTCAGCTACTACAATAGTGTATTCCATGGCCCCCTCCTCATGGAAAGTAGTTACTACTTGAGCTACGGAGGATGCTCTTTGACCGATAGCTACATAAACACATATTACACCTTGCCCTTTTTGATTGAGAATTGTATCTGTGGCTACTGCTGTTTTGCCAGTCTGTCTGTCCCCAATAATTAACTCTCGCTGACCGCGCCCTATAGGGATCATCGAATCGATAGCAATAAGCCCTGTTTGAAGAGGTTCGTATACGGAACGCCTGGAAATTATACTTGGAGCAGGAGATTCAATTAAGCGAGATTCGGAAGCTATAATTTCGCCTTTCCCATCAATAGGTTTAGCCAGAGCATTTACAACACGACCCAAGTAAGCCTCACTCACGGGTATCTGAGCAATTCTTCCTGTTGCTTTTACAAAACTTCCCTCTTGTATCATCAACCCATCGCCCATTAATACAATCCCAACATTTTTGGATTCCAAATTCAGAGCAATACCCCTAGTACCTTCTGCAAATTCGACTAATTCACCTGACATTATTTCACCAAGACCTATAATACGAGCAATCCCATCCCCCACTTGAACTACGCGACCTATATTCTCAATCCCTACTTTCCTATTATATTGTTCAATACGTTCGCGGAGAATTTTATGAATTTCGTCGACTCGAAGGGTTGCCATTAGTGTTTCTTGACTCTTTTTTCGGAAGCAAGGGGAAAAATAATGCCTAAATTCTAAACGAAAGTAGAAGTTCAAGGCCTAATTAATTTAATTATCTCTTCCATTCCAGGGACCCGAGAATGCCAATATTAGCACGAATCGTACGGAAATGTAACTCGGTATTCAAACAACTATTCAGAGTTCCTAGAGCTCCTTGTACGGCCTGTTGGAAAACCCGCTGTCGGACCTGATTCATTGCCCTTTGTTTTTCAAAATAAAGGGTTTCATTTTTAGACTTTTCAATTGTTCCAAACTAATAGAAGTAGCATTAATCAAATTTGCTTTTTCTCGTTCTATCTCAGAGTATCCATTCATTCGATACTCATCCGCTTCTAGTTCGACTTTCTGTAATCGAATCCGAGCTTTTTCGAGTTGCTCAATGGTCCCTCTACGCAATTCTTCTGAATTTCGAATAGTACTCAAGATCCTCTGTTTTCGATTATCTAATAAATCTTTTAATGAAAGTAGATTATTTTGTAAGTTTACAACTTTTATGATCTCTTCCCGAACCAAACATGAATCTTTCGATTCATTTGGCTCTCACTCCTTTTTTTTCTATAGCTATTTCCATATCTTTTTTTTAAGTAATGAGCCTATCCTCTATCTTCTTTTTTATGTTTATATTTCAATATACCGAAACCTATATAAGACTAGATAAATATTAAGAGGACTCTTCTGCCTAGATAAAAATATATCATGGTCAGCAAAGTTGTTTCTTTATTTTTATTTGCCCTCTAGTTAATAATTTCAATTTCATTAAGAAAAACTAACTAAATAAATGGAAAATGAAAATTAATAGAATTCTTTTTATTTTTTTTTCTTCAAATCAAAAAATTTCTCTTTTTATACATAGGTCGTCGATTCGGCATTGGTTAAAAAGGGCAGGGTTACTTTTTTTTTCTAGTAAATAGTTCAAACCATTTTATCGATATGAGTGTTCTATATCAGATAAATTTTACATTAGCTATTTCCGTTTAAATTCGGTACTAATACTAATATAGTTGTGAAAAGAGTACCTCTTTTGCCTGGACTTCAAGCAGTTTAGCTTTAACCGTGTTAATGGTCTCACATTCTTGGTTTATAGATAGAGAATCAAAGTTGATTTACCAATGAGTCGCGAAATGCTATGGTTCTTCCATATGATTTCTGAATTTATTCAAGTAATTCGTCGAGATCGTGCACCCTTTTCTTATTTATCCGAAAATACTAAAAATATTATAAGTGCAGCCGGATAGATCCAATCTATTCTTGAAATAGACAACTCTTTTACTCCTTTCAAAAAAAATCAAAACACCAACCACTACAGTTAGATTTATTAGATTTGTTGCTAAAATATCGGTATTAAGCCCGAAACTGCCAGCGGATGGCCAGTGAGCTAAAAAACGAAAGAATGGGTTACATTTTCATATATCTCCTCTTATAGATGGGACGAACAAAGAACAAAGTTTTCGATCACTTACTTCGCTCGCCCTTTTTGATCGGTTTTTAATGCAAATAGATTCAATCTAGTAATTTCTTTTAGATTAAGTCTTACGTCTTGTTTGACCGGTGAAAGACTTCCTTTGTTGAAATGTTCTGTTCCCAAAATTCCTAAAATAAAGGAAAAACTTTCCACTTTTCCTAAACTAAGGACGGGAAATAAGAAGGTGACATATCTTCTAAATTAATAATACTCAACTCAGCCCTTCCTAGAATGGGGTATTATCTGTCCCGATAAATAGATAATTCAGGAGTAATAAATAGGAGTAAATTAAATAAAGTATTGATATAATTGGAATTGCGGAAGCAAATACCAATTTACTAAAAAAAGAAAAAGTATCTAATCGAAATCGAAGAATTTGTTTTAAGATTAAACAAAAGGGTTCGCAAATAAAGCGCTAGTGCCACAACTAGTCCATAAATTGTTAAAGCTTCCATAAAAGCTAGACTAAGCAATAAAGTACCTCGTATTTTACCTTCTGCTTCTGGCTGTCTCGCCAATACCTTCTACAGCTTGTCCTGCAGCAGTACCTTGACCAACTCAGGTCCAATAGAAGCAAGCCTACAGCCAATCCAGCAGCAATAACAGAAGCAGCAGCAATTAGTGGATTCATGGTGAGTAGTTCCTCGTGTCAAAAAAAGAAATGGTTAAGGATACAATCAACCAATAAATTCTTACTTCTAAGCTCTATTGGGAGAAGTAAAGTAACTAAAAAGTACAAATTGAAATCAAATTGAAATGATAATGTGAATTGTCCGAACTACATGAAAGAATTCCATATCCATATATCGGATTAGATAATGAATCTAACCTAGGAATATATAATATAATATCCTATATATACATTTGTTTCTTCTATTTTGTTTGCATATTTTCTCATTTCTATTGAATCAGTTCTAAAATCATTTGCTTAAGTGGAAACCTGCATAAAGGGACTCACTTATAGACATTAAGGATATTATAGTATAGATCTAGCCTGACTCCACCCTCCTTAATGCATATATACTTTGAAAATTCCATAATATAGTCTATTCTATTCTCTCTCCTACAACTCTAGGATATATATTCATACGCATTTCTAACTATTTTTTTTGCAACCAAGCAGATTATCTGGAACCATGCATGAATTGAGCTAAGCTGCAAAAAAAATACTATTTCCAAAAGAGTCAATTCAATGATGACCCTCCATGGATTCACCTATATAGGCTGCAGCTAATGTTGCCAAAATAAAGCTTGAATACCGCATAAATAATCAAGAAACATGACCGGTATAGGGATTACTAAGGGACTAAAAAACAAGAACAACAACGACTAATTCATCATTAATATATTCCCGAAAAGTCAAGCTAAGCGATAATGGTTTGTGAAATCTTCTAGGATGTTAATTGGTAAAAAAGTTGGAGTTGGTTTAATATATTTCTCGAAATAGCTCAATCAACTTTTGCTAAGACCAGCATAAAAATATGCCGCTGACGTGAGTAAAGCTAAAGCAACAGTAGTATTTATATCATTCGTTGGGCGCTGCTAATTCCCCATAGGGTAACTCTATAATTTTCCAAGGTAAAACACCGACCAATTCAGAAACAAAATAAAGGAACATAGTTCAATAAAAGAGAACCCAGGGACCATATTCTTCTCAATCTGAGTTTTGCTCAAGTCTCGAATAAACTCAAGGACATATTCAAAAAATTCTGACCGTCGGTCAGGATGGTTTAATGGATTCGAACAACTATGACAACTGAACCTAGCAAGATAGTAATTGACGACAAAGAAGTGATGAGTACTTGGGCATGAATTTGGAAACCTCCTATTTGCCAATAGAAGTGTTGGCCTACTTCTATGATATATCGATATAACCCCTTGGAGTGTTTAATGGAACAAGGTATAATATTCATATTGTCCTCTGATAAAAATTGAACTTCAAAAAGGAATTCTTTTCATTCCATCATCTCTTTCTCAACTCAACGGCAGGATTAATCTTGTATTTGGGATACCAAAGCACATCAGATCATAATATATATCAATACCCTCTAATATATATCAATATTCCCTTCTTTCTATGCAAAAAAATTCTATACAAAAAAAAATATATAGTAAAGTAAAGGGTGATTCCATAAATTTACGCAGTTGCCCAAAAGAATTCACTATATATTCTTAATCAACGATTTCTTATATAGAGGCAGCCCTCACAAATTGAAAATACTAATTTGTTGAAATCAATCAGATGAAGTCATAGTGTCATCGTTGGCTGGAATCGATATATTCGCGAGATCCGGGTCACAATTTGTATCGACTAAAGAAATAGTAGGAATCCCCAAAATGGCTTTACATTCCCGAAGAGCTATATACTCTTTTTGCTGATCAAGGACGATCACAATGTCTGGCAAATCTCGTCATATATTTGATCCCGCCGAGATACCTTTGCAAGGTAGATAATTTTCTCTTCAGGATTGCCACATCTCTTTTTGGGAGATGGTGGAATTTTCCATTTTTCTTCTGCTCTTAAGTCTCTAAATTGAGAAAGTCTAGTTTTCGCCAATCGACCAATTCGTTAACATACCACTGAACCACTTTTTATTAACATAATGACAACGAGCCTTATTGCAGCTGATGCTACTAAATCTGTTGCTCTTTTTTTGGTACCAACAATTAAGAAACTTTTCCTGACTTGCTGCATCAAAAACTAAATCACTGGCTTCTGATAAAAAACGAGCCGTTCTAAGCGAGATTTATAATATGAGTACCTTTACCTTTTTGCCGAAATGTGAGGGGCCATTTTAGGATTCCATTCTTAATACCATGACCAAAATGAACTCCTGCTTCTATCATCTCTTTCAAATTAATGTTCCAATATCTTCTTGTCATTTTTCCACACTTACTTTTAATCCTACCATTCCATTCAGGAATTAATTTCTTTTTGAAGATTAAGAAAAGATCCGAAATAACTTGAAATAAATAAAATTGTTCCGAGAGAACCTTGTACTGAATGAAGTTGGCCATTGATACATGGTATAAACATAACCACCTTAATGAATTAACTGACTTGTTTTACTTATTAAAATAAAATCTTAAAATCTAAAATTTGACTGTTAGTGTTCAAGTTCAAAAGTCTAGTAAGTAAAAATATTTTTATGTATCCTTAAATGATATAGGGTTAAATGTTAAATGGGGTTCTTGTGTCTCATAAAATTGTTTGTTACATCAGAAGTCTGAAGAAACTAATTCTATGGAGAAACAAAAAAAATCTCATTTCAAGCATGAATAGATTTTTTTTTTTTTTCTAAGAAATAAAGGTTCTTGTCTTGTGGAGAACGATGCACAAATTTTTGGAGATCCAGTACCAACAGGTATAATCCCCCCAGAACTACATTTTCTCAAACCTTTCAACCCAATCATTGCACGACCTCGTAGGGCAGGCTTTGCTAAAAACTCGAGCAGTTTCTTGGCTTGCTTCAGATGTGAAACTTTGGGTATTCAGGGGAAGCCTTGTTATTCCCAATAAGATTGCCCGATAATAGATCGATTCATCCAAAGCTCATCTTGCTCGTTTCGCTTCTCATATTAGTCCGATTAATTCCCAGGCGAAAAAACATTAGACATTCCATCTTCGAAACCCACACTTTTGATGTTGCTTGGCGTATAATAATCTCTATATGTCTATTATGGATCTGTACCCTTGGGATCGATAAACCTTTTGGATTTTAATAACCAAAGAGATACGACTTTTGGGCTATGGTTAGCTCAGCTCAATCAAGAATCCCCAAGGGACCCCAAGAATTCTTGGTATACGCTCATTCAATCCTCAATTCTCCTTTCGAGATTCGGGATAATGAATCAATTGAACGCTTACTTCAAGATTTGTTCACTTTTGGAAGACCTTGCGTTATGTCACTAGATCTCGATTTTTTCCTATATAAACGTAACTAACCTATCTCCTTGTAAAGTTTCTCCATAATGACCATTAACAGTTGCTCCTGTAGTGGCCAAATAAGGTTTAGCTGCTCTTATAACAAAGAATTCATATTTACAATGAAAATTTGACCAGATTTTTTATGTGCGATTTAAATAGACATACATTTCACAAATAAATTGTCCAAGGTGAATTATTGCCAATGTCTCTTCCCAAGAATCATGATGGACAAAGTGACAATTCAAAAGGAATGGATCCAACATTATGTTACTATCGAAATTAGAAATCCTTTTATTTTCATCTATTAAAGTATTTAAGTTCTTGAAGTACTTGGAAGGTTTGTTTTAAATTGTCAACGAACAAATATTTTTTTAACAGGATTTTATTATGCGTTAGTAAATAGTAAGATGAAGAAAAATGCGATATACTAGCTACAATAGCGCCTAAGGGCCCAAAAATTTCTCGAATAGGAATTCTAAGTTCCATTCTTTTATCGCATTAGGATGTTTTGAATTCTTGAATAAACCAATTCGAGAACAGTTGGATGCCAAACAAAATCATCAAAAGTGGTATTCTTTATTTCGATTCAACAAAGTGCCAATAGCTTCTGGATGTTGGCTAAGTGATTCAATCTTCGCCTTGGAATAAAAGAATTGATATTGGCGCGATCTAACCTATTATGGGGAATCGGTCCTGCACTTGTCCTACCATACCTTTTTCGTGTATACGAAATAGTGGACTTGACTAACTCAATTCTTAGGAAATCGCGAATAAGATCATTTGCTCTTACCTCAACAAGGGAAGCACCAGCCTTTTCTTTTCTTCTTGTTCCCAATTCACTACTAAGCAAGTTCTAACAAATTGACTATTTGTGTGATAAATTCTTTGAGTTAACTTGCTATTTTCATGAAAATAAAATTGACAAGTCGAATTTGGAATTATTTTCTTCTTGCAGAGAGATCCTGCAGGAAAAGTGTTGCTAAATTTCTTCCTTCGTCCATTTCATATGCCACTGTAGGGCGAACGGAAACAAAATACTTTTCCTTGCTCTTGAAATTTTTCCGTTGAACATAGACCCAATTTTTCCTTTTTTTTGATTCCTTAGAATCTTTTTTTTGTCTTTCTGGCGGTATCAAACAGCCACCTAATATCTTATCCGCCTCTTCAGGAAAATGAATATCTCCGGAAAATATTTTGAGTTCCGTATGGCTTTTTTTTCTCTTCACTCGGACCAGTCCGCCTAGTCGACTTCTTGTATTTTTTGTGAGTTGTGTATCCACTCCAATAATACTATTGTCAAGTATCTTTAGGGATGAAGATCTCGGCAAGATATGAAGTTCTTGAAGAATGAAAAAAAACCGATCTACTTCTTTTTGGTATTTTAGACTAAATTCTTTTGTTCCTCGATGCTCAATCAAACCCTCTTTTTTTAAGATGGAATCTTCCTCTGGGCTCTCGTATTCGTCCTCTGAATCTTCTTCTGAGTCTTCCTCTAAAGTACCATATTTTTCCTCTGCGCTTTCCCCGGGGCTGCCATATTCGTCTTCTGGTCTTCCTCTAGAGTTCCATATTCGTCCTCTTGGGTCCTATATTTGCTCTCTGAGCTCCATATTCCTCTTCTGAGTCTTTCTCTAAAGTCCTATATTCGTTCTCTGGGTTCCCATATTCGTTTTCTGGGCTCCCATATTCGTCTTCTAGGGTTTCATATTCGTATTCGTCTTCTAGGATTCCATATTTAGATTCTTCTAGGGTTTCATATTCATATTCGTCCTCTCAGGTCCTGTATTCGTCTTCTGGGTCTCATATTCCTCTTCTGAGGTCTTCCGCTCGGGTCCTATATTCTTCTTCTAGGGTCCTATATCTAAATTTAACAATTCCTGAACCCTTTTTATCTTTTCTGTATCGAGGGATCGTCAAAATAAGCAAAATAGTATTTTACGTAAAACACCCATAAGAGATTTCAATCGAAATCCCAAAACAGGATATTAGTTCTTTCTCTTGTTCTTGATGATATTGTAATGGAATGACGAACCTATTTCTTCGCTTTTTCGCTAACAAATCTGAATTATCTTGAAAATAGAAGGATAGATAAAATTCAATGGCCATTGGACATGATTCGATCCGACGTTGAATAATCAAGAATTTCCTATCTTTTTTACCATAAGTATTCATTTGATCTTGATCCTTGTGGAGTGAAAAAGACGCTATACTGGATCTGCATACTTACTGACAATATCCATAAATGGCTTTTTTTTGGTAATCGGCGAAGATTACCATATTGATATTCAGGCGCATGGTAAACATCAGTACTCCAGTGCATTTCGCCGTCTGATTCAGAATAAATATGCTTTTGTACCCTTTCTTTAAAATGTAAAGTGGACGTTCCGGCACGAATCTCACAATTACTTGTTCGGATTTTACATATTGATCATTTTGCACTAGAATCAAGCTTTTGAGGAATATTCACACTATATAGAATATCTTGACTCTGAATAGTTTACATGCAAGTCTATATAACATAGAAAAAGCAGGCTGCCCATGACGGGTACGTGTGGGGTGAACCAAATTCTCATTGAATTTTATTTTTCCATTCGAAGGGGATCGTACAAGGTCGGCAGTACCCCCTGTGAATACTCCGCCAGTATGAAAAGTTCTTAATGTTAGTTGAGTCCCGGCTCCCTAATTGATTGACCTGCAATAATACCTACAGCTTCTCCCAATTCGACCAGAATCACTATGGTAGGACTCCGCCATAGCATAATTGACAGATCCAAAAGTGCTTCGGCAAGTAAAGGGGTTCTAATATATATTGGTTGTGCTCGAAATGGTTTGTGCTCGAAGGCAGTTATGAATCGATTGACTAATCCAATTCCAATATCTTGATTTCGCGCGGCAATGCATCGTGAACCGATATATATATCGTCTGCTAATACGACCAATTGGTGTTTGGACAAAAGTTTTTCCGTCATCCCATTTTGAGGACTTTACAGAAATACCTCGGATAGTACCACAATCTCTTCTACGCACAATAATATGTTGAACTACTTCCAACAAGTCTACGATATAAGATATCAGCATCTGCTGTTCGCAATGTAGTATCTACAACCCTTTGCAGGCTCCATAGCAGGAAATTATATATTCTGTCAAAGAAGTCCTCGCGTAAATTGCTTTGAATAGGTAAATCAATCATTTGTCCTTGAGGGTCCGACATTAATCCTCTCATACCTACTAATTGGTGTGCTTGAGATGCATTTCCTCTGGCTCTGAAAAAGACATTAGATAGACTGGATTAGAAGGATCCGTTATCCGAAAATTTGAATTCATTTCTTGTTTCAAATATTCACTTGTCGCATACCATATCTCAACAGATTGGCGTAATTTTCTACATGTACAGCCCATAATAATAGTGTTTCTCCGAAAACTCTGTTGTTCGCGTCTTGGACTAACCATCCCTTAGAGGTATTGTTAAAGATCCTCGATTCCTAACGAAATCGATGTAGTAGTGAAGCGATAGGCCCAAGTCTTTAGTTGATCCAGTATATGGTTATATGTCCATTCCAAAAATGATCTATTAATCTGCTAATAGAATCGTTTCATGCCAGTTCCGTCTATCTCGCTTTGTATGAAGACCAGATTGGCCGTTCCGCCATATATTACCTTGCGGCTGGTAAGTTCGACAATTGCTGAGTAGGATTCGACAATGGGCCTGAGTCAGTGATTCAATTTAATTAGCAATTGCCTCAATCTCAATCTGGATTCGCGTGGCAAATAATGTGATACTGAAATCAGAATGCCCCAAGGGAAGGGCATCGCCGAATCTAACTTTCTTGTTTGGGTAGTGTGTATGAATAGGCCTGACTAAATCCTTGTATGGCTTCTCTATTTCTCTATAAAGAAATATGACCAAGAGTGGTTCGAATGTATATCGAACAGATTTCTTTTTCTATTTCCCATTATTAGATAGTGGGCATAAATCTCATGATAAGTCCCCAAAGATTCATATTGAACTTCAATCAGACTCTCTGACCAATGACGCGTTGATCCAGGTTCCATCATACAAGGGACTATCTAAACTGATTAGTTTTTGTCTATAAGCTCCAGTGCATCATAAGAACTAGAAAATGGGTTCTTTATCTTTCCTATATTTAAATTATTATTATTATTATTGTAATTTACTTTTAGATTTGGGTAGTTTCTGCAACTATTATCTATTGCACAAATACCTCGACGCTTTCCAATCGTTAATACATAAAGCCCGATAAGCATGTCTTGGGTTGGTACGCAAATAGGATCCCCAATGGCAGGAATAAAGATTCATGTGAAGAAAACATAAGTAAACGGGCTTCTGCCTGAGCTTCAAGGATAAAGGTAGATGAACAGCCATTTGATCTCCATCAAAGTCCGCATTGAAACCCTTACACATAATGGGTGTAAAGAAATAGTACGCCCTCTACTAAAGTGGGTTGAAAGGCCTGTATGCCTAATCTATGGGGTAGGTGCTCTATTTAACAGTACAGGATGTCCACCTAACTTCTTAGTATTTCCCATACAATGGGTTCTTTTTAAATTTTCCTTTTGTAATCCTTACATTAGGTGGCGTTTCGTGATTAAATCTTGATTACAAATAATGACTTTATTGCTATCTCTAGAGGTAATCCACATTGATGTAATGAAAGCAGAAGGACCCACAACAATGACAGAACGCTTGAGTAATCGACCCGTTTTAAGCAGAGTCTGAAACCTTCCTCTTTACCTTCAATTACATCTGAAAGTGGTTTGTATACTTTATTGTGACCATCCCGCGTCAGTTGCCCGCGGGACCCACTATCAAGAAAGTGTATACGGCTTCTTGTGCCAATTTTCCTGGCATTACTAAATCTGCAACGTAATTCACTTCTTTTTTAATAGATAGGCAAGATTGTTGTTCCGACGGATAACTCTCTTATAAAGTTCATTAATGTCTGAAGTCTTTCTTTATCTCCAGACCTATAAACAATAGGTCTCAATTCAGAGGAAGAACCGGTAATAAGCACAAAACCATCCATTCGGTTCTACATTTGTTTGAATAAAATGTTTCGCCAATTGCATACGTCTAATCAAAAACTTTTCTTATTCTTCTTTTCTATCTTCCCTCTCATCACTATACCCTCGTCTTCTAATTCCTTCCATTCGACCAAAGAATTCTCTATAATTCGCAAATCCAAATCTATAATTGTTCTCTAATAGCACTGCTCCTGTCGCAATTTCCCGATTTCGAATGTTGCAAAGCCTGGGGTGAAAAAAGGAGAAATGCTGTGGTTACAGGATGCAATTTCCTCTTCGAATAAACCTCGTAATCGTAAAAGTGGGTTTTTAATTGCTGGGCCTAGCAAAGAAATCGCCGTATACTAGGCCTCCAACTTCAAGAGGTTTATCTAAAGATTCATGATATAACTAGGAAGACCTTTCAAAATACCACACATGAGTCACAGGACATGCAGAGTTTGATGTATCATTTGATATCTTCGTATCCAAAATCCAAAATTCTACCCGCATTTTGCAAAATCTTTCGTCTTCGTTTTCAGCTCCGCTCGCTCGAGAATTACCACAAGCGCAAATCCCTTTTTATGGGTCCAAAGATTCTTTCATAAAACAATCCATCTTTTCTGGTTTATCGGTTTATATAATGAAAAGTAGAGGGCCTTGTGACTTCATAACTTCTCCATTAGGTAGGTTTTGTTATTAAGCCTTTGTTTGTTGAGAAACAGGTCAATTTGAAGTTGTTGATGTGTTTATATTGGTCAATCATAAAATAGAAATAAAGAAAAATTTATATTTATTCGATCAAACTTCTCCTATTAACCTGGAAGTTCTTTTCAGATACAAGAAATGATTCAGTTCTGGAGCCAAGATCGTGGTTCTCGAACGAGCACTCGAAAGATTCTGGAGGATCCTCATGATTAGGTATTCTTTTTAGATCGTAGCATTAAGTATTTCTTGGCGAGCTATAAGATGGTCAGATTTATAAGTAAGTATCTCTTGTAAAATATGAGCAACACCAAATCCTTCTAAAGCCCAAACTTCCATTTCTCCTCCATTGTCCCCCTTGCTTGGCTCTTCCTCTAACGGTTGTTGTGTAACAAGTGGTAGGGCCAGTAGAACCCATGAATTTTCTCATCAACTTGATGAATTAATTTTAAGATATAGGACTTCCTATTAGAACAGGTTGCTCAAAGGGTCGCCTGTTCTTCCATCAAATATTCTGCTTTTCCGGGTACTCGGTTCAAATACCATGGTTTTTGTTTCTTTACTGGCTTCATATAATTCTGAAAACACAAGTTTTCTTGAAGCCTCTTGCTCATATCTCTCATCAAAGGGTGCTATTCTATAATGTTTCTTTGAGATCCCCCGCTAATCCGAGCAGCTTTCAAATATTTGTCCCCATTCATTCGGAGGGTACTCCTAAGGGATTGAAGACCATATCAACGGGTGTTCCATCTTGCAAATAGGGCATATCTTGCCTAGGCAAAATTTTGGAAATGATCCCTTTATTCCCATGTCTTCCGGCTACTTTATCCCCAACTTTGATTTCACGTTTCTGTAAAAATATAACGAACCATTATGTCAGGCGGTCCCTTTGGATCCATTTCACATCGATAACGCGCCCTCTTCCACCTATAGGTAATTTCAGAAGTTTCTTTTGAAGTGGAAACCTCAAGGCCAAATATGGCCCGTAATAATCACTTCCGCGATATAAGATGATTCGCTCCTATCGAGGCGTTAATTTACCTACTAAAATATCACCAGTTTCTACCCAGGATCCCAACCTAACACTCCATTTCTGTCCAAATTGCGGGTAAATGTTCTTCTAGATGTGGTATTTCTTTAGTGATTTTTCAGCGGGCCCTGGCTTGTCGTATCCGTCTGAATTTCATATTTCCGGATGTGAAAAGAGGTATAAATATCTTCATATACCAAACGTTCGCTAATTATACTGCGTCTTCAAAATTTAACCTTCCCATGGCATATAAGCTACTAATACGTTTTCCTAAAGCAAGTTCCTTCCTGTGAGCTCCTTCTGCTAAAATTTGTCCTTTTAATGGATTTACCCCGCGGAACCCAGGGTTTTTGGTGCATCAAGTATTTTTGTTAGAGCGACGGTGGTTAACTAAAGGAATACTTATAGTCTTCACTACTTGATAAAAGTATCTTATGACTATCATGAAA